>CM053037.1:193827439-193897439 GCA_028564925.1 Lithobates sylvaticus | reverse complement strand
CGACCACCGGCTTTAAAAAAAAAAAAAAAAGGTACGGGATGATGCCTGCAGCCATCAATGATAGAGCAAAACTCCTCCTCCTGACCACAAGTCATATGTCTTTTTTCTTTTAAACCACTTCGCGCCCCCAAGGTACGTCATATGACGTCCTTGATTTTGTGGGGGGTATATCTGAATGATGGGTGTAGCTACAGACATCATTCAGATATCGGCTTTTTCAGCCGGCGATTCCCTAAACCATAAGAACGATCATGATCGTTCTTGCGGGAGGGGACGCCCCCCCCCCCCCCTCCTGCCGCCCTCCAGCGCTTCTACTGACTCACCAGCCCCTGGACCGCTGCCCCCCAGATGGTGATCATAGAGGCGCCCGGCCTCCGAACGATCATAGAGACTCCGGCGACCATCTGGTCCGCCGGAGTCTCTATGATCATTCAGAGGCCGGGCGCGATGTTATGACGTCATGCCCGGCCTCTGCATTCAAATAACGGCGCCGCCTCGGCTGGGAAGCCGTGATCGTTTTTTGATTTTAGGCTTCCCAGCCTAGAGGTGAGATGTCGGGTCTTATTGACCCCCATATCTCACTGTAAATAGGTCCGATCGTGCCATATTCCTATTACAAGGGATGTTTACATTCCTTGTAATAGGAATAAAAGTAATCAAATTTTTAAAGTGTCAAACTAAAAAAATAAAAGTAAAATAAAAAAAAATAAAAAAAAAAAAAAAAAAAAAAGTAAAGCGCCCTGTCCCCGCGAGCTCGTACGCAGAAGCGAACGCATACGTAAGTCCCCCGCCCACATATGAAAACGGTGTTCAAACCACACATGTGAGGTATCGCCGCGAACGTTAGAGCGAGAGCAATAATTCTAGCCCTAGACCTCCTCTGTAACTCAAACATGTAACCAGTAAAAAAATTTAAAGCGTTACCTATGGGGATTTTTAAATACCAAAGTTAGGCGCCATTCCACGAGCGCGTGCAATTTTGAAGCGTGACATGTTGGGTATCTATTTACTCGGCGTATCTTCATCTTTCACATTTATGCAAAAAAATTGGGCTAACTTTACTGTGTTTGTTTTTTTTAAAGCATGAAACTGTTTTTTTTTTCTGCAACGACCGCCATTGTATTCTCTAGGGGTCTTTGCTAAAAAAAACATATATAATGTTTGGGGGGTTCTATGTAATTTTCTAGCAAAAAATATATGAATTTTACATGTAGGAGAGAAATGTCAGAATTGGCCGGGTGTGGTCAGTGGGAGGCCTTTTCTACTCCCATTGACCACAGTCCAGCCCTCCTAAAGTCTGAAGGACAGTGAACTGGCCCTCTGTTTAGAAAGATTGGAGACCCCTGGACTAGGCGATCCGAGTGGAAGTGGGATCGGGTACGTGTCAAAACTATGTACCTGCAAAAAATGGAATGTGACAAAAGTTTTGTAGAGGAGGGGGAGGGGGCAGAAAAGCAGAACTGCCCCATTTGGGTGAAGTTCCGCTTTAACCACTAGCCAACCAACAATGGCACAGCTGGGCAAATGGGCGCACAGGTACGTCCCCTTTTATAATCGCAGCACTGTGGGCGCACAGCTTACTCCGTGACCATGCCTGTAGGCTCGATGTCCGCCAGGGGACCGCGTTCGTGTCGCGGAGCGGAAGAACGGGGAGATGCCTTGCATTCTGCCTAGTGACATGACAGAGATCTACTGCCCCTCCTTTGATCGGGAGAGGTGATCGCTGTCATGTCAGTGGTAGCCCCCCCCCCCCCACAGTTAAAATCACTCCCTAGGACACATTTAACCCTTGATCGCCCCCTAGTGTTTAACCCCTTCCCTGCCAGTGTCATTTACACAGTAATCAGTGCATTTTTATAGCACTGATCGCTGTATAAATGACAATGGTCCCAAAATGGTGTCAAAAGTGTCCGATGTGTCCGCCGTAATGTCGCAGTCACGATAAAAAAAAAAATTGCAGATTGCCTCCATTACCAACAAAACAAAATGAATAATAGATGCCATAAATCTATCCCCTATTTTGTAGACGCTTTAAAACTTTTGCGCAAACCAATCAATATACGCTTATTGCTATTTTTTTTACCAAAAATATGTAGAAGAATACGTATCGGCCTAAACTGAGAGAAAAATATATTTATTTTTTTTTAGATATTTTTTAGGGATATTTAACCACATGCCAACTGGGCCATAGCCGAAAGACGGCTACAGCGCGGTCGGCTCATTCTGAGTGGACGTCCTCCCAGAAACTTGCTCCCGCGCGCGCCCCCTGGGGTGCGCACTCGGGAACATCCGTGACCGCCGGGTCCTGTGGACTCGGCGCATCACGAATCATGGTAAACTGCCGCTGATAGCAGCTGTTTACCACGTGATCGCTCCGTCAAATGACAAAACGATCACATGTAAATAAACGCCGGTTCCTCCCTTCCCTCTCTGTACCGATCGGTACAGTAAGAGGGGAGAAGCGGAGAGGGGAGAGACGGGACCAGCGCTGTGGGCTGGATGTGTAGTGCCCACAGCACTGATAAGCAGTGTGCATTACTCTGCCAGCACAGTGCAATACTCTGCCAGCGCTGTGCAATGCTCCTGCCAGCACTGTGCAATGCTCCTGCCAGCACTGTGCAATGCTCCTGCCAGCACTGTGCAATGCTCCTGCCAGCACTGTGCAACGCTCTGCCAGCACTGTGCAACGCTCCGCCAGCACTGTGCAACGCTCCGCCAGCACTGTGCAACGCTCTGCCAGCACTGTGCAGCGCTCCGCCAGCACTGTGCAACCCTCTGCCAGCACTGTGCAACGCTCTGCCAGCACTGTGCAACGCTCAGCCAGCACTGTGCAACGCTCCGCCAGCACTGTGCAACACTCCGCCAGCACTGTGCAATGCTCCTGCCAGCTCCTGCCAGCACTGTGCAATGCTCCTGCCAGCACTGTGCAACGCTCCGCCAGCACTGTGCAACGCTCCGCCAGCACTGTGCAACGCTCCGCCAGCACTGTGCAACCCTCTGCCAGCACTGTGCAACGCTCTGCCAGCACTGTGCAACGCTCCGCCAGCACTGTGCAACACTCCGCCAGCACTGTGCAACACTCCGCCAGCACTGTGCAATGCTCCTGCCAGCTCCTGCCAGCACTGTGCAATGCTCCTGCCAGCACTGTGCAACGCTCCGCCAGCACTGTGCAACGCTCCGCCAGCACTGTGCAACGCTCTGCCAGCACTGTGCAACGCTCCGCCAGCACTGTGCAACGCTCCGCCAGCACTGTGCAACGCTCTGCCAGCACTGTGCAATACTGCAATACTCTGGAATAAATTTTAATAGAAACAAAGAAATTTATATATTTTTTTTAACCAAATTTTCAGTCTTTTTTTATTTATAGCGCAAAAAATAAAAAACCCAGCGGTGATTAAATACCACCAAAAGAAAGCTCTATTTGTGTGAAAAAAAGGACAAAAAATTCATTTGGGTTCAGTGTTGCATGACTGAGTAATTGTCATTCAAAGTGTGAGAGCACCGAATGCTGAAAATTGGTCTGGTTAGGAAGGGGGTTTTATGTGCCCGGTGGGTAAGTGGTTATTATAGCAAAAAGTAAAAAAAATAGCTTTTTTTTTTTTTCAAATTTGTCGCTTTTTTTTTTTTTTTGTTTATAGTGCAAAAAAATAAAAACCGCAGAGGTGATCGAATACCACCAAAAGAAATCTATATTTGTGGGGACGTCAATTTTGATTGGGGGCAATGTCGCACGACCGCGCAACTGTCAGTTAAAGCGACGCAGTGCCCAGTGACGGGACAAGGTCATGTAGAGCCCAGGGCGAACATGCCAAATTGTGCCCCCCCCACCCTCAAGATGTATGATTATGTGTCAGCCAAACCCCCCCCCCCCCCCCCCCAAATAAAATGGAGCATTAACCTGCATGTTCCCCCTAAGCATAAATCTCCCCTTCCTCCCAGTACAAATCCTCTCCCTGCTGAAATCCCCCTCCTGGCACAAATCTTTGCCCCCCCCCCCCCATACCCTCCACCTCAAATCCTCTCTCTACACACATGCCCCCAGCACAACCCCCCCCCCCCCCTCTACCTCTCAAATTCCCCCTCCAAGCACAAATCCTCTCCCTCCACTCCAACCCCCCCCCCTCGTAGCGCAAATACCCCCCAATTATCCCATCTAGCACAAACCCCCCAAATCTCCCCACCAAGAACAAATCCCCCTTCACCCATCCCCCCCAAATCACCGCTCCTAGCACACCTCGCCAAATTTCCCCTTCTGGAACAATTTTTACCCCCTGCCCTCCTCTCCACCCCAACGCCTCATGGTGCCCCCCCCACATCATATGATAACACAGTGCCCAGGGCAGCCACCCCTCCTGCCCACCCCTTGTCCCGGCCCTGGCAGTGCCGAATCGCAAAAAAAGTGCTCTGGTCAGGAAGGGGGTGAAATCTTCTGGTGCTGAAGTGGTTAAAAACAAACACTGATAAGGATTTGCGCACAATGTGGATGAGATCTTGTTGTTGGATTTCATTCGAATAAAACCAAGAGAGAGAGAGATGACTTACCGAGGCGGCTCTTCTGCAGCTCACATCGCGGTCGAAGATGGCAGCGATTAGCAGAGCGCTACAAGAGATCGAGGAGAGAGAAATGTAAGATGAGATAACGGCAGCGAGTCAAAGATCTTCATTACTTCTCAGAACACAGAAGGAAATGATAACAATTATCAGTGCAGATACAATGCATACAATGTATATGAATAGGTGCATCCAGGTTTATTCCACTCGGGTATGGTCAGGTATGGTCGGGTATGGTCGGGTATGGTCAGGTATGGTCAGGTATGGTCGGGTATGGTCGGGGATGGTCGGGTATGGTCGGGAATGGTCGGGTATGGTCGGGTATGGTCGGGTATGGTCGGGTATGGTCGGGAATGGTCGGGTATGGTCGGGAATGGTCGGGAATGGTCGGGTATGGTCGGGTATGGTCGGGTATGGTCGGGTATGGTCAGGTAAAAGGTAACGATCCCTGTAATTAAAGCGGAACTTATACCGGCTCAGACAAAAAAGTTGCACGACTTGCGATCCGATTTTGCCCTGCGACTTCGGTCCGACATCGATCCAACTTCCATGCGACTTTAATGAACAGGACACGACTTGAGAGCAGTGCGACTTGGGTCTGGGATGGATCTCCATGCCAAATTTACAGACCACCCAAGGCCCGGGACAAGGGTCTCTTCCCCACAACCCTGGGTTGTGCAGGTTATTTAGAATCTGAAAGCCCTTAAGAAAAGTGGGGCCCCCAGGACCCCGACCCCCCCCCCCCCCCCCCCCCCCCCGGACCCCGACCCCCCCCCCCCCCCATGGCAATGAGTATGGGGTATGTAGTACCTATACCCAGTCACCCAGAGAAAGAAAAAAACTGTAGTGTAACACAAAACACGAGGCAGCTATTGACAAGTCAGACCAGTGAAGACGACTCTCTTAGGCCCCTTTCACACCGAGGCGTTTTTCATGCGGTACAGCGCTAAAATAGCGCCTGTACACCGCCTGAAAAAATCCGGCCCCTTTCACTCCAGTGTGAAAGCCGGCGGGCTCTCACACTGGAGCGGTGCGCTAGCAGGACCGCAAAAAAGTCCTGCTAGCAGCATCTTTGGAGCGGGATAGGAGCGGTGTGTTCACCGCTCCTATACCGCTCCTTCCCATTGATTAGAATGGGACACCGCGGCAATACCGCCGCAAAGCGCCGCTACGGCGGCGCTCTGCGGGGGGTCTTTAACCCTTTTTCGGCCGCTCGCGGGGGGGGGGGGGGGGGGTAAAACCGCACCGCGAGCGGCCGAAAAACCGCGGCTAAAACGACGGTGAAGCGGCGCTAAATATAGCGCTGCTTTACCGTCACCGCGGCTCACCGCCCCGGTGTGAAAGGGGCCTAAGGGAGTCACTGATTTTTACAAGTCATGCGACATGTGCACTTGAATTCGGAGCGATTGTGGCACCAATGTGACCCGCGCCAATTGTATCCGAGCACCACAAACTGAAAACGCTATTTAGTTCACTTTTTAATATTCACAGCAAACTCCTACAGCCAACCAAGTCTCTATCCTTTATGTTGAGAAATCTCATTGAAGCAGCAACCAAACCCCCCCCCCACCCTCCCCTAGCATTTCTAGCCGTGTCCTTCTTGAGTAAGGCTGATAATTCATGTAGCATTTACTTCCTGGAATCCACCTGCCCTTAGCTCAGGCAGGAGGGGGCTTAGCTGATAAAGCCCCTCCTCCCATGAAGACTCCTGGGATGTATGACATCATTTTGGCCTAGACCTAAAACCAGGAAGCAACTGAAATTTTAAAGTGTGTGTGTGTATATATATATATATATATATATATATATATATATATATATATATATATATATATATATATATATATATATATATATATAATATATATATATATGTGTGTATGTATGTATGTGTGTATGTATGTATGTATGTATGTATGTGTGTATATATATATATATATATATATATATATATATATATATATATTATATATATATATATATATATATATATATATATATATATATATATATATATATATATATATACATACACACACATACATACATATATACACACACATATACACACACTATATTGCCAAAAGTATTGGGACGCATGCCTTTACACACACATGAACTTTAATGACATCCCAGTCTTAGTCCGGAGGGTTCAATATTGAGTTGGCCCTTTGCAGCTATAACAGCTTCAACTCTTCTGGGAAGGCCGTCCACAAGGTTTAGGAGGGTGTCTATGGGAATGTTTGACCATTTTTCCAGAAGAGCATTTGTGAGGTCAGGCACTCAGCTCCACCCCAAACTCGCTCCTCCATGTATTTACGGCCCTTGCTTTGTACACTGGTGTGCAGTCATGTTGGAACAGGAAGGGGCCGTCCCCAAACTGTTCCCACAAAGTTGGGAGCATGAAATTGTCCAAAATGTCTTGGTATGCCGACGCCTTAAGAGTTCCCTTCACTGGAACTAAGGGGCCAAACCCAACCCCGAAAGACAACCCCCACACCATAATCCCCCCCCACCAAATGATTTGGACCAGTGCACAAACCAAAGTCCATAAAAACATGGATGAGCAAGTTTAGGGTGGAGGAACTTGACTGGCCTGTACAGAGTCCTGACCTCAACCCGATACAACACCTTTGGGATGAATTAGGAGGAGACTAGAAGCCAGGCCTTCTCATTCAACATCAGTGCTTGACCTCACAAACTCTCTTCTGGAAGAATGGTCAAACATTCCCATAGACACCCTCCTAAACCTTGTGGACGGCCTTCCCAGAAGAGTTGAAGCTGTTTATAGCTGCAAAGGGCGGAGCCAACTCAATATTGAACCCTATGGACTAAGCCCCCCGTACACACGGTCGGAAATTCCGACCACAAAATCCGTCGGTATTTTTCCGACGGATTTAGTCCGACACTGATGTTGCATACACACGGTCGGACAAAGTTGTCCGAAAATCCGATCATCCTGAACGTGGTGACGCTCGTTGCGTACGACGGGACTACGTAGAGGCTAGTAGCCAATAGCTTTGGTCTCGTAATTTGATCTGAGCATGCGTGGCACTTTGTCCGTCGGAATTCTCTACACACAATCGGAAAAAGTCAGATCGGACTTGTTGTCGGAAAATTTGAGAGCAGGATCTCAAATTTTTTCCGGTGGAAATTCTGATGGAAAAAGTCCAATGGAGCCCACACATGGTCGGATTTTCCGACAACATGGTCCGATCAGACATTTTCCATCGGAAATTCCGACCGTGTGTACGGGGCATAAGGCTCCTTTCACACTTGTATGACTTGAAAGTCGCGTGACTTTGATGTGACTTTGCAGGGACTTGAATCCATGTCTGTGTAATCTTGAGGTCTTTGGACGTCGAGTTGCATCAAAGTCAGACCATAGTAGTGCAGGGACTACTTTGAAGTTGCTGCGACTTGAAGTCGCACAGATATGATCAGTACTCATTGTAAATCGGGGAGTACGACTCGTCATGCGACTTTGCAGTCCCAAGTCACACAAGTATGAAAGGGGCCTTATGCGGCGTACACACGGTCGGAATTTCCGATGGGAGCTTTTCATCGGATTTTCCGACCGTGTGTATGGCCAACGGTCTTTTTCTGTTGGAATTTCCGACGGACTTTGGATTGAGAACCTGTTCTCAATTTTTCCGACGGAAAACCTTTCTATCGGATTTTCCGATCGTGTGTATGCAATTCCGACACGCAAAATTCCGACGCATGCTCGGAAACAATTCGACGCATGCTCGGAAGCATTAAACTTCCCTTTTATAGTGCTGTCGAACATGTTTTATGCCGCTGTGTTATTGACCGTCGGAATTTGGTGTGACCGTGTGTAGGCAACACAGCTTGAGCGGAATTCCATCGGAATTCCGTTGGAAAAACCGTCAGAGTTTTTTCCGACGAGAATTCCGATCGTGTGTATACGGCATTAGACTGGGATGCCATTAAAGTTCATGTGTGTGTAAAGGCAGGCGTCCCAATACTTTTGGTAATTTAGTGTATTTCAAGCACTGGGACCAGAAGGGCTATAGGTAGCTTATAGGCGGAGGGGAAGACCGGGATGACCTCGATCACAATCCAATAGGCAGGCTGGTGATACGGTGAGCTGCGGTGTCCCCCTTCCTGGATGTACAGTGTGGTCGGGGTGTATGAATCCCATCATGCTGAAAAGATCGCACAATGTTTAATTCTACTATAAAGCTCTTCTTTGGAGGTCACTCCTGAAGTGCACAGAACAATAATCACAGTATTAATCAGAGAGCGGCATCTATGGGTACTTTCTCCAAGCCATTGCAATGATGCCAGGGCACCATGGAGATGGTACACAAACCTCGGGGGTGACACGGCTCCTGATTGTCTCGGACACAATGGAGCTGGAAGAGTCGTGCCTGGAGCACACGGCCTCATCGTCGGGTCAACTCCCCGCTCATCCTCAGTTGTTTACACCAATGTTTCTCAACTGCAGTCCTCAAGGCGCCCCAACAGGTCGTGTTTTCAGGATTTCCCTCAGAAGAAACGGCTGTGGTAATTACTAAATCACCTGTGCAAAATAATGGAGAGCCTGAAAACATGACCTGTTGGGGCGCCTTGAGGACTGGAGTTGAGAAACATGGGGGGGGGGGGGGTATGTGGAGGTCATCTGCGGGTGCACTGTTTGTCCCCCCCCCCCCCCCCCCCCCCCAAAAAAAAAAATTACCACCGGCCACCACTGGACAGTCCAAATCTCAGCAGGTTCAGGAGGAATCGGACGAGATTCAATCCATGTATGGACAGGTTGAATGTACCCAAGTACATTAACCACTTCAGCCCCGGAAGGTTTTACCCCTTAATGACCAGAGCATTTTTTGCGATGCATCCGACGCTGTATCCAAACGAAATTTGCGCCCCCCCCCCCACTCATTACTGTTTAAATGTCACTAGCAGGGAAGGGGTTAACACTAGGGGGGGCGATCAAGGGGTTAACTGTGTTCCCTATGATTCTAACTGTGGTGGGTGGATGGTCTTACTGGGATATGATAGCGACCACTGGGAACAATAGATCTCTGTCATGTCTCCTGTCAGAACGAGGAAATGCCTTATTTACATAGAGAGTCCTCCCGACCCGCACCGGTGCAGCCGTAGCGAGCGCAGAGTGGCCCCGATCCTCTTCTGGGGTCCCTCAGAGGCGCTCCTCCCTGCATCGAGTGCCCCCATGGAGACCCGCATTCCAAGGGAGCACCCATGCGAGCGTGCTCCCGAGTCCTGCTGCTGCGTCCAATGACACAGACAGCAGTATTCAGCCCCGCCCCTCACCTCCTGTGTCACTGGATTTAATTGGCAGCAGTGGGAGCCAATGGCTGCGCTGCCATCAATCTATCCAATGAGGACTCGACACAGCGGCTGGAGCTGATGGGCTCGTTCCCCTCGATGGAACGATTGAGTTCAGGTAAATAAAAGGGGGGCTGTTGAACTACAGAAGGTTTTTCACCTTAAAGTGGTGTTTCCCCCCAAAAAATAAAAAAATGCTTAAAATTCCTAAAAATATAAAAAAAAAAAAAATTGCAAAAAAAAATGAACTCCCCTCTAAATGGCTGTTGCTAGGGGGTCCCTCGTAGTCTGCCTCCTTCAGTGCCCAGGCTGGTGACATCACTTCCCCTCTGCGCAGTCAGTCATCTGGGACACACGACAGGTCCCAGATGACTGTGCAGCGTATCACAGCGCGCGGCGCCCACAGTAAGAATGCCGGCGCCGCGAGCGGAGCGGGGAACGAGGGGGGGCTTCGTTCCCCCACATCGCTGGACCCTGGGACAGATAAGTGTCTGATTATTAAAAGTCAGTAGCTGCAGTATTTGTAGCTGCTGACTTTCAAATTTTTTTTTTTAGGGGGCACCCCACTTGCATTATGCATTATGCACAATGCACTAATGCATTAAAAAGTGAAAACCCTCCAGGGTTTACAACCCCTTTAAAAAGGAGAAGTACGGGGAAAGCTCGTTTGGCTGAACACCTCCTGTGGATCACAGGAGTGCAGTTCATTCTGCACTCCTGTGACCGACAGTCACCAGCTCTCTTCTCAGGAAGCTCTGAGAACCGAGCGATCAACGGTGTTTGATCGCTCCGTTCTCAGTGTTAGAACTGGCGGAGGACAGATGCAGCTTCGGACCATCGCTGCATCCACCTAGGTGAGTATGAATCTGGAAAAATAACCAAACCCCATATTTTTCTTTTAACCCCTTTCCCGCCAAGCGTACGCACATCTGCGTACTCAGCTTCCGGGGGTTATACCGGGATGATGCCCGCAGCTGCAGGCACCATCCCAGTACCCTTTTTGAGAGTGGGCGATTGGCTATCCAGGTATAACAACCGATGCGGCTAAAAGCCACTCGGCTGTTATACCGGAGGAGACGTCCCCCCCCTCCCGCCGCTCTTACCGGGCCTCCCGTTCCTTCGGAAGGCCCGATCTAACATCCGCCGCTTCTGGCGGCTAGTGACAGACTGGAACGGAGCCAGAAATGGCTTGGTTCCAATCTCCTGGATGTAAACACGGAAGCGACGTCATGACGTCACTTCCTGTTTACTCGGCTGCCAATGGCGCCGGATTTAAAAAATATACAGTATTCAGATACACCGTTTTTGGTGATCTGAATACTTTGAAGTGTAAAGGATGGATTTGGGGTCTTTTAGACCTCCGATCCCTCAATAAAGAGGACCTGTCACCACCTATTACTGTCACAAGGGATGTTTACATTCCTTGAGACACCAATAAAAGTGCTCAAATTAAAAAAAAAAAAAAAAACACAAATTTAATTATCTAAAATTAAATAAAATAAATAAGAAAAAACTTTTTTTTAAAGCGCCCCCTTCCCCGCGAGCTCTCGCAGCAAAGAAAACGCATATGGAAGTTGCGCCCGCATATGTAAACGGTGTTCAAATCACACATGTGAGGTATCGCCGCGATCGTCAGAGCGAGAGCAATAATTCTAGCACTAGAGAGACTACGTAAAAAGCGTCGCCTATGGAGATTTTTTTTAGGTACCGTAGTTTGTCGCCATTCCACCAATTATAAAGTGTGACATGTTTGGTATCTATTTACTCGGCGTAACCATCTTTTACACTATACAAAAAAATTGGGCTAACTTTACTGTTTTGTTTTTTTTTTTAAATTCACGAAAGTATCTTTTTCCCAAAAAGTTGCGCTTAAAACACCGCTGCACAAATACCGTGTGACATAAAATATTGCAACAAATCGCCATTTTATTCTCTAGATTCTCTGCTAAATATATATAGATATATATCTAGATCTATATAATGTTTGGGGGTTCTAAGTAATTTTCGAGCAAAAAATACTAATTTTAACTTGTAAACTCCAAATGTAAGAAATAGGCTTAGTCATGAAAGGGTTAAAGGAGAAGTAGGGCCAAAGCTCTATTGGCCCCACTTCTGTTGTAGGACATGGGAGTGGCACTTCATTCCGCACTGTTCAGGGGTTCTAATCCCATCTAAAACTTAAAACTTTTCATTTAGTAAATCTCGTTGCCTTCCAAATCAGGCAAAGAGTACTAAATGAAATTTTTTTTTTTTTTTTTTTTTTTTTTTTACTTACCTTGTAATTGATGACTTCCGGTCTTCTCTCTCTGCGGCGGCGGGCGGGGTCTCTGCGTCGATCGTCGTCACGCCGCACTGTCTCCTGGGATCTGGTGTCATTGATCCAGGAGTCAGTGCGGGCATCTTCCGAAATCTCGCGAGATTTCGGCCACATCTTCCGAAATCTCCCGAGATTTCGGCCACATCTGCCGAAATCTCGTAAGATGTCGGCAGATGTGCCGTTACTGCGCACGCGCGAGTAACGGCGGTGCATGCTGGGCCATCTACAGTGCCTGTGGGGTTTCACATGCCCACAGGCAAGATGGACCCCAGCAGACAAGAAGAAGACAAGAAGAAGATGAAGATGAAAACCGGCGGCGATCGAGATGGAAGATGGAACAGGTAAAGTCCCCCAATTGAGCTATATGCCCTTGGCATATAGCCCAAAAAAAAAAAAAAAAAAGAGTGCAGAACCGCTTTAAAAGTACATTTTTAGCTATAGATATTTTTTAATACGCTGCTAATAAATATAAAGAAGAAATTAAATCGGACTTGAAATAATAACAATGTTTCATTTGACGAATTGTTGTAGGAGCCTCTTGGCCGGCCTCGTTCCCCCGGTTAGAGGATCGGAGGCCTTGGCACTGCTACAGATCTTTATCAACAAATTCAAACAGGATTTCTGAGCCTTTGTTCTGCGAGTTTCTGCGATACTCCCGACGAGGGTTTTCGTGGGAACCGGGAGTGAAGTCTTGGCCCGCAAGTCCCGGCTTGTCGGCGCTTACCACACCTGCCAGCCAGCCGGCCTGGCTCTCTGCGAGTCTCAGCCTCGGAGGCACGTCCTGTGCTGTGGCAAAGATACAGAGCTTGTTTAGATAAAGAGCTTCACTTTCACCGCTTCCCTGGAGCCTCGACACAAGAGCGCTGCACCTTCCGATGACGGAGACGGAGGGGGGTCTCCAGAAGGGTGGGAGATCATTGCCGCATTCCTACACAGGCACCTGCACCGCACGACGAGACACCTGTTCATGTCACCGGGCTCTCTCCACGCTTTACCGTTATTTCTTTATGGATCAAAATTTCAGTTCTATTGTTGGTGGATATCTACAGAATTAAAGGGAACCACCTGTCATTTTTGGGAAAAGTGATACATAAGAAGCCCCCCCCCCCCCTCTCATCCCAGCATTTCCCAGGATCCTTATGCCGCGTACACACGATCGGAATTCTCGTCGGAAAAGACTCTGACGGTTTTTCCGACGGCATTCCGCTCAAGCTGTGTTGCCTACACACGGTCACACCAAATTCCGACGGTCAATAACACAGCGGCATAAAACACGTTCGACAGCACTATAAAAGGGAAGTTTAATGCTTCCGAGCATGCGTCGAATTGTTTCTGAGCATGCGTCAGAATTTTGCGTGTCGGAATTGCATACACACAATCAGAAAATCCGATAGAAAGGTTTTCCGTCGGAAAAATTGAGAACAGGTTCTCAAATTCAAAGTCCGTCGGAAATTCCGACAGAAAAAGACCGTTGGGCATACACACGGTCGGAAAATCCGATGAAAAGCTCCCATCGGACTGTTTCCATTGGAAATTCCGACCGTGTGTACGCCGCATTAGTCTGTTAATCTGTTGGAGCCTTCAGAAATACCAAGTACCGTATATACTCGAGTATAAGCCGAGTTTTTCAGCAAATTTTTTTGTGCTGAAAATGCCTTCCCTCGGCTTATACTGAGTCAAGCACTTTTCTGCAGCAGAAAATGACATTTTCCGACCCAATTTTGTGGCTGGGGTTCCTAGCACCAAGTAACCCCGAGATACGGGGCCCCAAAGTCGGCTCGGAAAATGTAATTCTCTGCTGCAGAGAAGAGCTTGACATTTTCCGACCCGACTTTGGGGCCCCGTATCTCAGAGGCCACTTGGTGCTAGGAACCCCAAATTTGAACACGGATCATAAACGTCTCTCACGTCTCCTTAGATGTCAGCAAGGACGCCAGGTCTTGGGTAGAAAGAAAAGATCTAAGTGCTCACCGCTTACCGTATATATACTCGAGTATAAGCCGACCCGTATATAAGCCGAGGCACCTAATTTTACTACAAAAAAATGGGAAAAAGTATTGACTCGAGTATAAGCCTAGGGTGAGAAATGCGCAGCTACTGTAAGTGGAAAAGAGGGTCAACAATGCCCATTTGCAGCCTCACTGTGCCCATTTGCAGCCTCACTGTGCCCATTTGCATGCCTCACTGTGCCCATTTGCATGCCTCACTGTGCCCATTTGCAGCCATATGTCCCCCGAACTTCAAACTTGGTGGTTAAGGGTTCCTAAATGCCCCCTATCTGCAGCCAAAAATTGAGTCTCTGGACCCAAAGTTTCCCGAAATTACATTGTTGCAGATGGACACAGTTGACCAACTTTGGGGCCCCCGTATTTCGGGGTCACTTGGTACTAGGAACCCCAAATGTGTGTGCAAACCCAATGGAACTAGCACTACAACATATCCAAAGATGGGGTTCCTAGCACCAAGTGGCCCCAATATACAGGGCCCCAAAGTCAGTCAACTGTGTCCTTCTGCATCAATGTCATTTCGGGACCCTTTGGGTCCAGAGACCCCCAAATTTTGGCTGCAGCTAGGTGGCATTTAGAAACCCTTAACTACCAAGTTTGAACCTGTGGCTGTAAATGGGCACAGTGAGGCTGCAAATGGGCATTGTTGACCCTCTTTTCCACTTACAGTAGCTGCGCATTTCTCACCCTAGGCTTATACTCGAGTCAATAAGTTTTCCCAGTCGTTTGTGGTAAAATTAGGTGCCTCGGCTTATATTTGGGTCGGCTTAGACTCGATATACGGTACTAGTATTTTTAGATATATGGGCAAAAAAGTCCTCCTTCTCCCCTCCCTTCCAGTATGCATCCAATGGTCAGGCCCAAACAAAGTTTACATGGGGGAGGGGAGATGTTTGTTGACCCTGTGTAAGCTCAGACACTCACCGACATAGAGCTTACACAGGTGTGGTCTCCCACTGGTGAACAAAGCAGTGCAGCCAAAGTGGGTATCAGGGGGTGGGAGGTAGCCTGTCAAGAGAACCTGTCAAGTGACAGATTCTTGTTTAGAAAAAGGAGAATACTGTCATATAAAAGACTATAAAAACTGGTAAATAAAACAGCGGGCTCTTTGCAAGGATTCTGTGAAGTCTCCTTCTTTAGGGGGGGCAGAACTCGAAACCCAGGAACCTTTGCTTTGCATGTCGGCAGACTCAGAGAGGAATAGAAAATAAAAGGTATTGGTTGCCAAAGATATTCATCTAAGGGAGCTTCCAGGTTCAACATTTGGAAGCCAAGATCAAAATGGACTACTCAGCAGGTAGACCGCGTCTCCTGATTGTAGACATCCCATTTACAAAAAAAAATACAAAGCCAACATGACGTCCACAGGTCTTTGAAGGCAAAATGGCGCCTAGTATGGTGGAACCCAGATTGCATTGGGCCCACCAGGGTGTGGGAAGGCTCCTAACCCAAGTTTTATTCTAAATAATGAAGACCATGTTCTGGGGTTCAAGGTCTTCACAGACAAAGAGAATTTTGTGCCAGGTTTACTTTAAAAGCAAAATGTTTGTTGACCCTGTGTAAGCTCAGACACTCACCGACATAGAGCTTACACAGGTGTGGTCTCCCACTGGTGAAACAAAGCAGCGGGGAAGTGCAGCCAGTGGGTATCAGGGGGTGGGAGGTAGCCTGTCAAGAGAACTTGTCAAGTGACAGATTCTTGTTTAGAAAAAGGAAAATACTGTCATATAAAAGACTATAACACTGATAAATAAAACAGCGGGCTCTTTGCAAGGATTCTGTGAAGTCTCCTTCTTTAGGGGGGCAGAACTCAAACCCAGGAACCTTTGCTGTGCATGTCGGCAGACTCAGAGAGTAATAGAAAATAAAAAGGTATTGGTTGCCAAAGATATTCATCTAAGGGAGCTTCCAGGTTCAACATTTGGAAGCCAAGATCAAGATGGACTACTCAGCAGGTAGACCGCGTTTCCTGATTGTAGACATCCCATTTACAAAAAAAATAGAAAAGCCCACATGACATCCTAGGAGTACTCTCCCCGCAGAATCCCACAGGTCTTTGAAGGCAAAATGGCGCCTAGTTTAGTGGAACCCAAATTGTATTGGGCCCACCAGGGTGTGGGAAGGCTCCTAACGCAAGTTTTATTCAAAATAATGAAGACCATGTTCTGGGGTTCAAGGTCTTCACAGACAAAGAATTTTGTGCCAGGTTTACTTTAAAAGCAAAATGTTTGTTGACCCTGTGTAAGCTCAGACAATCACCGACATAGAGCTTACACAGGTGTGGTCTCCCACTGGTGAACAAAGCAGCAGGGAAGTGCAACCAAAGTGGGTATCAGTGGGTAGGAGGTAGCCTGTCAAGAGAACCTGACAAGTGACAGATTATTTTTAGAAAAAGGACAAGAATACTGTCATATAAAAGACTATAACACTGATAAATAAAACAGCGGGCTCTTTGCAAGGATTCTGTGAAGTCTCCTTCTTTAGGGGGGCAGAACTCAAACCCAGGAACACTTGCTTTGCATGTCGGCAGACTCAGAGAGGAATAGAAAATAAAGGTATTGGTTGCCAAAGATATTCATCTAAGGGAGCTTCCAGGTTCAAAATTTGGAAGCCAAGATCAAAATGGACTACTCAGCAGGTAGACCGCGTTTCCTGATTGTAGACATCCCATTTACAAAAAGAATACAAACCCAACATGACGTCCTAGGGCAGTGATGGCGAACCTTGGCACACCAGATGTTTTGGAACTACATTTCCCATGATGCTCAACTACACTGCAGAATGCATGAGCATCATGGGAAATGTAGTTCCAAAACATCTGGTGTGCCAAGGTTCGCCATCACTGTCCTAGGAGTACTCTCCCAGCAGAATCCCACAGGTCTTTGTAGGCAAAATGGCGCCTAGTTTAGTGGAACCCAAATTGTATTGGGCCCACCAGGGTGCGAGAGGGATCCTAACGCAAGTTTTATTCCAAATAATGAAGACTAGGTTTCAAGGCCTTCACAGCCAAAGAGAATTTTGTGCCAGGTTTACTTTATAAGCAAAATGTTTGTATGGTATGAATGACTACAGAAGTTTCTGCACTTTTCTCTGGCCACATAATTCCCTTCAATCCATCACGATGAAACATTGCATCGCCACCATATTTTAATGGAGAAGCAGGTGTCTCCAAACTTTCTAAAGAAAGGGCAGATTTAGGGGGGCCGGCCTGTACCCAGTCGGAGTAAACAATGCTCAATCTTTGGCATTAGGAGGAGAAATAGTTGGTGTCAGTGGGAGGAACAGTGGCCCATTTTTTGTTGTCAGTGATGGCCCATCAATGGTGTGAGTGGAGGGAGTAGTGCTTCAAGGGCTGGAAAAAGGGCAAGAAAAGGGCCCAGTCCAGCCCCAGGGTCACCGTTTTAAAGCCTTAAACAATTATTTATGTAACAGCCATAACCCCTGGGGGGCGGCTATGAATTTTCTGGGCTTACCAATTACCTCCTCCTTGTAGCTCGTCGTTCGTTGTCTAGGGGTTCCCAGGGCCAGCACCCAGCAATTTCAGAAGCTGACACTCAAATGTCCTTTTGGGGATTTTTATTTGCAAAGAGTAACGTTCAAACACAACACAGTCTCAGTTGGGAATAGAGGGTACGGATGACAAAGCTCAGGCACTTCAGAACTGCCGACATCAATTGAAAGTCTCTTTAGATAGCTCAGAGAGTAGCCACTCGCAACTGGGCGCTTCACTGTTGGATAAACCCTTGTCTGTAGATTTAGCAGCCAGCAAGTGATTTCAAAGATTTGCGAAGTCTCTGCCACAGACTAGGTTGTAACTGAAAGGTGTGTTATGGTATCGCTGAAGCGGCTGAGAGATCCTAAGAAATGCGGATTCCCTAGTGTCCATACATCTCAGCTCCCAGGCTCTTACCGAGCAGCCAGCTTCTTGGCCCTCCTCCGAAGAGTCCTCCCCTGGTCGTTTGTATGAGTTGCCATGTCTCTCCAATCCTGAGAGCACACCGGGACACCTCCGAATCCTCCTTCAGTTACCGGGCCTCGGACTAGCCAGTTCCTAGGCTTGGGAACGGGCGGATCCCCAACCCCAGACCATGAGGGCCACTGGGGCTGGTCAAGGTGACCAGGTTTATGGGGGCAGCAGACACTCCTGGGTCCAGGACCCCTCACAGGGTTTGTCCGGACCGGAACCAGGAATCAAACAGCAAGCCGAACCCTGAACACTCAGCCTCTTAAATACCCCTTCCCAGACTACACAACGGGGCCAGATGCGCCCACTGATTGGCTCCGAGAAAGATTGGTACCTAACACGTCCAACCAGGCTTTGTTCTCAGCCTGTCACAGGTGCCTCACTGCACCCATGACCAGGCAGAACTCCAGTACAGACCAGCCGAACTGATGCCAAAGTAAATGACCTGTACAATTAACCCCCAGAACTCTGTTACAGTTCTGGAAAAAACTAAATTTGCACCATAGAGCACACTTTAGAAAAGTGTCGGCGCTACATTTACATTCAATTTGACGGTTCAGATCGAGCCCCATTATAGGTTTCCTACTTTAACCTCACTGCTGGTCCAATCATATCCACAGCTCCAGACCAGAGGAAGGGGGAGGCACTTCCCTCGAAACACGTTGGCTTCTTTAGATCAATAAAAATAAAGATCTGGACTTGAACTCTTACGTATCAGGAACTTTTTTTTTTACTAGGTGCTCCTCAACACTCTCACCCTATAGCTGGAAATCCACTATTCATCTTCTTTTGAGACCATCTGTGAGGCATCGGTCCAAGACTGGAACAAAGTCTGGTCTACAAAGCTCATTCACTGTCTGGTAGCCGCTTTGAAGGAGGACTTTGGGTTAAGCTGCTAATTACCAATATTCCACTTTTATTGGTCCAGCACTATCAATTCAAGTCACAGATTGGTGTAAAGATGTGCAATCCGCATACAGAATCCGATGCATGACCGCGGCGTTATGGTGGGATATGTAGAGTAGACATGTGCAATTTGTTTAGTTTTTTTTCGTTTTTCTTTTTTTTTTCGTTATTTTCGTTCGTTCGTTTCGTACGAATGAACGAACGATTCGCTAAAAATTTTAACGAATCGTTCGAATCGAACGAATCCGAAAATAACGAAAATCCGAAAAAAACTAAATTAGAAACAACGAAAGTACGAATGAAGAAAATCCGAAAAACGAAAACAGGAACAACGAAAATTAAAATGAACGAAAAAATTCGTACATTCGTAACTTTTTTTTTTTTTTCGAATCGTAATTTTCCGTGTCTCTTACAATGGCGCTGCTTAACGTGCTTCAAATGGACTGAACGAAAAAATTCATACATTCGTAATTTTTTTTTTTCGATTCGTAATTTTCCGTGTCTCTTAAAATGTAATAATAGCATACACATTACATAAAATTATGAATTATGCTCCGATTACGAATGTTACTAATGTACGAATAAATACGAATGCGTCCGAATTTCGAATAAATGAAAATTAAACTAACGGAAAAATGAATCAACGAAAAATAACTCTTACGAAAATACGAATCGTTACGAATACGAACACCGACGACTTACGAATCAACGGAAACGAAAAAAACGAAACGAAAATAAACAAATTTTTTTGTTGCGCACATGTCTAATGTAGAGCCACAAGCGGCATGTGTGGGCAGATAGGACAAGATAACTTGACTTCCAGAAAAAGACACCTACCTTTTTTTGTTGAATTGGTAATTTTCCGTGTCTCTTACAATGGCGCTGCTTAACGCACTTCGAATGGATTGAACGAAAAAATTCGTACATTCGTAAAAAAAAAAAAAAATTTTCAATTCCTAATTTTCTGTGTCTCTTACAATGGCGCTGCTTAACGTGCTTCGAATGGATTGGAACGAAAAAATTCGTACATTCGTAACTTTTTTTTTTCGATTCGTAATTTTCCGTGTCTCTTACAATGGCGCTGCTTAACGTGGTTCGAATAGATTGAATGAAAAAATGTGTAACTTTTTTTTTTTTTTCGAATCGTAATTTTTCCGTGTCTCTTACAATGGCGTTGCTTAACGTGCTTCGAATGGATTGAACGAAAAAATTCGTAACTTTTTTTTTGATTCGTAATTTTCCATGTCTCTTACAATGGCGCTGCTTAACGTGCTTCGAATGGATTGAACGAAAAAATTCATACATTCGTAACTTTTTTTTTCGAATCGTAATTTTCCGTGTCTCTTACAACCCTCAGAGACCATTGACATCTATGCATGTGCGTAGAAGTGCAGTCTTTGTAACATTAGGCAGGTGCATTGTTCTGCATCAACGTGCGTTTCTTTTGTGCGTTTTGACGTGCTTTGATGTATGTATTCAGTCTGGTTTTGAATTTATAATTTGCAGTGGAAAGGGTTAGCAGCCATTAAACATTGAAAATTAGGACCCCCAACTTGCAATTATTGGGTTCTTGGCAGCGTTAGGCCAACCATGATACCCACCAACACATATCAATTTTCGGGGTTAGGACAGAATTAAAGGGAGCTCTGAGAGACGCATCACATAAGCAGTGCATGAAGTGAAGAGTAAACAGCGCTGACAGCTTGTATACAGGCTGCGACACGTCCCCGATATACATCGAACCCCCCCCCCCCTCGTGCTGAGCACACAGCGCTGCCATAAGACGTAGCTGGGAGCGATGCGGGCCGCCGATCAGCGGAGCCCTGCAGGCATCACTCTCGGGTTGGGAGGCTCCGCCACGCCCCAGCTTGCTGCAAACAGAACCCAAAGGCAGACGAAACTACAATGCCTTTCACAGACTACACGCACCGTTTCAATTGTTTCAGGAGAGATTAATCCTTATTCAGCACTTTCACATCGCTGCCGGAGAGCTTGTGAAATCCCACAGCCAACAGCCGCACGTAATACACGACCCTGCCGGGAAGAAGTATTCACACAGCAAGGAGATTCACAGAGCTACTGCAACCCAATAAAATATACAACTGTGATGTCACAGCAGAAGTATGCAAATATTTTTTATATATTAATATATATATATATATATATATATATATATATATATATATATATATATATATATATATATACACACATACACACACACACACACACACACACACACACATATATATACAATCATTAGGCTAGGGCAGTATAGGAGGTGGGCTAGAGCAGTTTGGGGAGGTTAGGGTAGTATATGGGACAGGCAAGGATAGTATATGGGACAGGCAAGGATAGTATATGGGACAGGCAAGGATAGTATATGGGACAGGCAAGGATAGTATATGGGACAGGCAAGGATAGTATATGGGACAGGCAAGGATAGTATATGGGACAGGCAAGGATAGTATATGGGACAGGCTTGGGTAGCATAGGGGCAGGCAAGGACAGTATAGGGGAAGGCAAGGACAGTATAGGGGAAGGCAAGGACAGTATAGGGGAAGGCAAGGGCAGTATAGGGGCAGGCAAGGGCAGGCTAGGGTAGCATATAGACAGGCTAGGGTAGTATAGGAGGTGAGCTAGAGCAGTTTGGGGCAGGCTAGGGCAGCATATGGGACAGGCAAGGGTAGCATATGGGACAGGCAGGGGGTAGCATATGGGACAGGCAGGGGGTAGCATATGGGACAGGCAGGGGGTAGCATATGGGACAGGCAAGGGCAGCATATGGGCAGGCAAGGGCAGTATAGGGGAAGGCAAGGGCAGTATAGGGGAAGGCAAGGGCAGTATAGGGGAAGGCAAGGGCAGTATAGGGGAAGGCAAGGGCAGTATAGGGGAAGGCAAGGGCAGTATAGGGGCAGGCAAGGGTAGCATATGGGCAGGCAAGGGCAGCATATGGGCAGGCAAGGGCAGTATATGGGCAGGCAAGGGCAGTATAGGGGCAGGCAAGGGCAGTATAGGGGCAGGCAAGGGCAGTATAGGGGCAGGCAAGGGCAGTATAGGGGCAGGCAAGGGCAGTATAGGGGCCAGCAATGGCAGGCTAGGGTAGCATAGAGGCAGGCTAGGGTAGTATAGGAGGTGGGCTAGAGCAGTTAGGGGCAGGTTAGGGTAGTATATGAACCGGCTAGTGTAGTATATGGACCAGCTAAGGCAGTATAGGGGCAGGCTAGGGCAGTATAGGGGCAGGCTAGGGCAGTATAGGGGCAGGCTAGGGCAGTATAGGGGCAGGCTAGGGCAGTATAGGGGCAGGCTAGGGTAGTATATAGACAGGCTATGGCAATATAGGAGTGGGCTATGGTAGTATAGGGGCAGGAGGAGCAGCCCGGGGGTCAGTTGTCATTTGACAAAACTGCTGGAAAAAAAAATCTTGGTTGTCAATTTGCTGGGTAAATAGAAGAGAAGGAGAGGCGGCCGTGGGTTCAATTTTCTGCCCCTCTTAAAGTGGTGCCTGGGTCCAATGGACCCACTGGGATTCAAGGTAGGGCCGGCCCTGTCAATAAGCATTCACAAATGAGCCAAAATGATGTCACTTACATGTAAAATGAAAAGCATTTTTTGGGACCCCCCAAATGTCACCACTGTGGTTCTCGGAGCAAGGCATTCTTTTTCTGCTCACCCCCAGCAGAGTCCGGCTTGTTAAGGGACGGGGGATGGAGGGGGACCAAGTACATCTTTATTCTAGGAAAAGGGAATTACAAATCCGGGCAGCAGAGGTTGGCATAAGGTGGGGCTTTGCTTCCGTTTCTAGCCTAATGCAGAACATCTCCCGCACGTCTTCCGAAGATTCACCAAAAATTGCAAAAAACTGCAAAGATAACACAGGAGAATAAATCCTGCAATACACATCAAAGCCGAGAGGCAGCCGCTTCCGCCCTGCGATTATAGCACAGCAAACAATCACTCCAGGCTAAGGTAAGGCTGCCTTGTGACTATTATTTTGTGGTTCGCTTTACATATTATTTTGTCAATAACTTTATTTTGTCCTCCCACGCCTGGGTTTGGAGAACTCGGAAAGGAGAGCAGCTCTACCTTCAGAACCGGTTACACAGCGGCAGCCGGAGCCAAGACCTTATCTATATTACTGGAGATCTGTTTCCACAACTTGGTGCCCATCGGGATGGAACTCTGTACAAAACACAACCCCCCCCCCCCCCACCCCGCTGGTTTTCTGCAGGAAGCCTGTAGTGGGTGGGGCCTGTTGCACCCCTCCCACAGTTCTGCTCCCACCCCTTGTGGACTGGTTTAGTCTCCTCTCCCTCCTGTAATTTTCTGCAGGAAGCCTGTAGTGGGTGGGGCCTGTTGGACCGCTCCCACAGTTCTGCTCCCACTCCTTGTGGACTGGTTTAGTCTCCTCCCCCTCCTGTAATTTTTTGCAGGAAGCCTGTAGTGGGTGGGGCCTGTTGGACCCCTCCCACAGCCTGTAGTGGGTGGGGCCTGTTGGACCGCTCCCACAGTTCTGCTCCCACTCCTTGTGGACTGGTTTAGTCTCCTCCCCCTCCTGTTTTTTGCAGGAAGCCTGTAGTGGGTGGGGCCTGTTGGACCCCTCCCACAGTTCTGTACCCACCCCTTGTGGACTGGTTTAGTCTCCTCCCCCTCCTGTAATTTTCTGCAGGAAGCCTGTAGTGGGTGGGGCCTGTTGGACCCCTCCCACAGTTCTGCTCCCACTCCTTGTGGACTGGTTTAGTCTCCTCCCCCTCCTGTAATTTTCTGCAGGAAGCCTGTAGTGGGTGGGGCCTGCTGGACCCCTCCCACAGTTCTGCTCCCACTCCTTGTGGACTGGTTTAGTCTCCTCCCCCTCCTGTAATTTTCTGCAGGAAGCCTGTAGTGGGTGGGGCCTGTTGGACCCCTCCCACAGTTCTGCTCCCACTCCTTGTGGACTGGTTTAGTCGCCTCCCCCTCCTGTCATTTTCTGCAGGAAGCCTGTAGTGGGTGGGGCCTGCTGGACCCCTCCCACAGTTCTGCTCCCACCCCTTGTGGACTGGTTTAGTCTCCTCCACCTCCTGTAATTTTCTGCAGGAAGCCTGTAGTGGGTGGGGCCTGCTGGACCCCTCCCACAGTTCTGCTTCCACTCCTTGTGGACTGGTTTAGTCTCATCCCCCTTCTGTAATTTTCTGCAGGCAGCCTGCAGTGGGCGGAGCTACTGGGTCCCTCCCACAGTTCTGCTGTCTGTACAGACTATATACTGCACATTCATGTCATCATCAGTACTACAAGGTAAAATCTGGGTTTGCAAAAGCATTTCGGACACAAAAAAGTGGATTTATATCCTTTATGGCTATGGAGGATTATATTTCAATGAACGTTTTTGCGCTTGGAGTTCAGCTTAAAGCCAATGACCTGTTTCTGTGGGCTCTGGACAACAAACCAGCCCATCGGCAGGATGTAAGAGGAGGGATTGGGATTTTTAAGGTGCAAAATAAATTGAAATAGTATCAACTATAATGTATGACATTTTTTATTTTAAAGCGCAAAATAAAAAAAAATTGTTAAAACAATTGGCATGTACAAATCAACAAGATTTTACGGATACAGCACTATAAAAATATAAAATTCCCAACATGTTTCACCCATATGTCGGGCTTCTTCAGGGGATGCTGTCCAATTAGAGGTACAAGCCTTCTATTGAAAAAACAATATGTAAGTGATATATGATCTTAAACTAACCGTTGAAGTAATCACTATATGTATACGTTTTTTCAACAGAAGGCTTCTATCTGTAATTGGACAGCATCCCCTGAAGAAGCCCAACATATGGGTGAAACATGTTGGGAACTGCATTTTATAGTGATCTATCCATAAAATGTTGTTGATCTGTACTTTGGCAGTAAGAAGAGCCTCAGGTATCTTTGGAGATCTCTACCAGGACCGCACCAACTTTTTGTTGGACTATTATGGATCTATGGTTTCTGTGCGCCAAGAACTCCTTGCTGACAGGTGTTTTTTCAGGTGTTTCTTCAACTTAATGCATAGGATGCATTAAGGTGAAAAAACACGAACCTTTACAACCCCTTTAAGCAGTGCAGAGGGAACAATTCTCCTTAGGCAGCTCTCCCAGGAGTTGTTTCGGAAGGTTGGATCTTTGCTCGAGGAGGGACTGGGTATAGGAGGAGGAAAGCAACAAAAACAGGAAGTGAAAAGTCCAATACTCTTGTAAAAGCCAACACCTAAGGCTTAACTGGCGTCTGGAATACACTAATTAAAGCCAAGGATTCCTCCAATTTTATCAGCCCAGTAGATACTTCTTTCAACAGTACCAAGTCCTGATGAAGGGGGACCATTTGAACCCCCTTTAAAGTGTCACTAAACGCACATCATAAAAAAAAACGAACAATAAATGGTGTATTCCATGCTGTTCATAGTCACTATGAGATTCCTTTTCTGTATTCTGCAAAAAAAAACCTGGGTGATCCCTCTGCTCTTCATCCCCCCCTTCTATCCATGTCTCCACTGCAGTTGGAGATTTTGCAGAGCAGCGTAGGCAGCTCCGCACATGCTCAGTTTTCAGTGTTTCTATGCTGCTCCTTTTTTGTCACATTTTTGAATAAATGAATGATTTGTATAGCGCTGCAAATGCGAACTGAATCGCCTCAAGGTGCTTTTCTGCCCTTGTTGTCCTGCTATATTAGAAGAGGTGGGTCTTTGAACCTTGATCGTGTCCTGAAGAAGCCTGTGAAACACGTGTAGACGCACAAGGGCTCACTGTATCAACTGTATCATTTTATATGATTTTTTAACTTTTTGAACACCGATTATACAATGTACTTTTTTCAATAAATTTTATTCTCGTTATTTCTCTATTGTTTCCATGCCTTTAAAGTCCGACCTTTGTATACTTTTGTAGTATCCCTTTTTTGTTGTTGTATGCTGAGAATTTCCTCCCTATCACATCTGAGCAGCCTCTATGACTATAGAGTCACACATGTGGGCGTATACACAATGACAGCCCACTCCCTCCCCCTCCCCCTCCTCCTCCTCTATGCCCACTTACCAGCTAAACACAATGGGGGCAGGATATTACATGTATATTAATGGAGGCTTCACCTCCCTCTTAGTCTAAGACACAGGCTGGTGGGGGGCGTGACACATCATATGACTTGCAGAAATCCACCCACACCATTTTTTTTCCAAAAAATAATAAAGATTTGATTTAAAATACATATTTGTATGAATTTAAAACCGTTTATTACTATTCATTATTTTTACTCTGTATTCCAAAGGCTGTTTTATTTTTATTTGAACATGTGACCAACAGCAGAGGACTATTAGCTCCTCCTGCTTATGTTTCCCTGCAGACAAGCTGGGAGAGAGCTGGGTCATGTGACAGCTGGATATCAATTAGGAAAAAAGGTACTTACATTTTTTTTTAATTAAATAATTACAGAGCCGTCATCCACATACAGAAATAAAAGGGACAATGTAAATGCAACAGCGTGTGTTTAATATCACTTTAACCGCTTGCCGACCGCCCCACGTACATATATTGTGGGGCGGCGGTTCTTATGAGTGAAATCACATACAGGTACGAGATCTTGCGCTTCCAGGCAACCTGCTCCCGCTGTGACTGGACACAGCGGGAGCCAATCAGGGGGAGTTCGGCAGAGGCAGAACGGCGGTCTGCCTATGTAAACCAGGCAGATCGCCGTTCTGTGGCAAGGGAAGACAGAGAACCTGTGTTACTGCTAAGCAGGAATATGGATCTCTGTCTTCCCACAGTTTTAAAGCACCTCCCACACAGTTAGAAAGCACTCGCTAGGGACACAATTAACCCTTTGATCACCCCTGATGTTAACCCCTTTCCCTGCCAGTGTCATTAGTACAGTGACAGTGCATATTTGTTAGCACTGATCACTGTATTGGTGTCATTGGTCCCCAAAAAAAGTGTCAAAAGCGTCACTTATGCTGGCCATACACTATACGAAAAATCGGCTGAACCCATTTTCGAAAAACGAACATTCGGCCGTGAACGCAAACAATAGTGCCATCATGTAAATGACCGATAAAATCGTTCAGTGGACATAAATGAACGCATTTTTTGTTTGTTTTCTTTTTTCATATACCCAGTTCAGACAGTTCGGACGGGAAACACATTAGCCTTTCAATTAATCGTTCGTTCGGCAGAAAATGTCCAAACTTGTACTTTATTTTCCGGCTCAAAAACGTCCTAACGATTTTGTGCCCATTAATTGGCCGGGAAGCGAACGAACTGTCTAAATGACTGAATTTCGGATGATTTTTCGTATAGTGTATGGCCAGCATAAGTGTCCGCCACAGTCCCTATAAGACATTGATCGCCGCCATTACTATTTAAAAACAAAAAACAAAAGATGTAATTAAAATTACATAAAAATACCCCATAGATTTTATTTATTTTTTTACCAAAAACATGTAAATCAGAATACATATTGGCCTAAAATTGATGACGAAATTCGATTTTTTACATTTTTTTATTGGATGTTTTAGAGCAAAAAGTAACAAAAATATATATATTTTTTTTCAAAATTGTCTGTTTTTTTTGTTTTTAGCGCAAAAAAAAAAAAAACCGCAGAGGTTATCAAATACCACCAAAAGAAAACTATTTGTGGGAGAAAAAAAAGGACATTTTTATTTGTGTATAGCGTTACCCGATCGCGCAATTGTCAAAGTAAGGCAGTTAAAATGGCCTGGTCATTAAAGAGGAGTGCCCACAGAATTTTTTTTTTTTTTTAAAAAGTCAGCAGCTACAAATACTGCAGCTGCTGCTAAAAATCAGACACTTACCTGTCCCAGGGTCCAGCGATGCGGCGCCGGCATTCTTAATGTGGGGACCCGGCTGTGGCTTCACAGCCGGGCACCCACTGCGCATGCGCGAGCGGCGCCGTGCACCGTGATTTGACGCTCAGTCATCTGGGACACGTGACAGGTCCCAGATGACTGTGCGGCGCCGAGGGGTAGTGACGTTTAGCCTGGGCACTGAAGGAGGCAGACTACGAGGGACCCCCTAGCAACAGGCATTTAGAGGCGAGTAAAAAAAATTATTTTTTCCAAGTATTTTATTTTTTATGATTTTTAAGCTAATTTTATTTTTTTGGTGGCAACACCACTTTAAGGCTGGGTTCACACAATTACGAATTGGATGTGGATTCAACGCATCCAATTCACAATAGCAGGAGATTGTGACCGGCTCTCTATGGAGCCGGTTCACACATTTGCACTGGAGCCCTGTTGTCTTTTGGTCCGTTTTAGGTCCGAATTCAGCCCACAAAAAAACAAAAAAAAAAATAAAATAAATAAAAACAAAAACAAAACAAAAAAAGAAAAAAATCGGGCTAAAATCGGACCTGAAACAGTGAACCGGGACGCACCGGACCCCCTACTGGGAGCCGCAGGCGGCGATGGCGTGAATCCAGCTTAATGCCGCGTACACACGATCGGAAATTCGGCCAGCAAAAGACCGATGAGAGCTTTTGGTTGGAAAATGCGACCGTGTGTAGGCTCCCTCGGACTTTTGCTGGCCGAATTCCCGCCAGCAAAAGATTGAGAGCAAGTTTCTCAATTTTTCGGTCGGAAAAAGTTCCGGTTGGAAATTTCCGATCGTCTGTACCAATTCCGATGCGCAAAATTCCTACGCATGCTCGGAAACAATGAACTTCATTTTCTCGGCTCGTCTTAGTGTTGTACATCACCGCGTTCTTGGCGGCCAAGCTTGAGCGGAATTCCGTTGGCAAAACCATCCAAGATTTTTCCGACGGAAAATCTGCTCGTGTGTAGGTGGCATAAGGGGGTGAAACCTTCCGGAGCGCAAGTGGTTAAAGAGGAGTGCCCACAAAAAAAAAAAAAAATTAAAAGTCAGCCGCTACAAATACTGCAGCTGCTGACTTTTAATAATCGGACACTTACCTGTCCCAGGGGTCCAGCGATGCGGGGGAACGAGACCCCCCCTCGTTCCCCGCTCCGCTCGCGGCGCCGGCATTCTTAATGTGGGAACCCGGCTGTGGCTTCACAGCCGGGCACCCACTGCGCATGCGCGAGCGGCGCCGTACGCCGTGATTCGACGCTCACTCATCTGGGACACGTGACAGGTCCCAGATGACTGTGCAGCGCCTAGAGGAAGTGACGTTTAGCCCGGGCAATGAAGGTGGCAGACTACGAGGGACCCCCTAGCAACAGGCATTTAGAGGTGAGTAAAACATTTTTTTCAATTTTTATTTTTTTTTAGATTTTTAAGCCACATTTTTTTTTTTTTTTGGTGGGCACTCCACTTTAAGCAGAGAAACGGAGTGCGAGTGATGTGGAGATCCGTGGCTCCCCCACACACGTCACGCCACAGCCGGACTGGCATTTGTTTGTACTTGGAGGATGAGAACCGGCTCAGATTTTGCTCCAGTTTCCAGATGTTCTGGGAATATAAAACAAGGCTTTGGTTTCTATCTCCCAATCTGAATCATTCTATTATAAAAGCAAAGCCTGTGCACAGGGAGTGGTGGATACTGCAGCTCGGCACCACACCTCCGGGACGTTTATACTTCCAGGCTGCCTTCGAGAAGCGCCCACTACACAGCCGTGTCTCCAGAGGACTCCACACACCCTGCAGTGCGGACTCAGCCCTCATCAATCCACGCTTTGTGGGATGATTCACCGTCTAAGAGACATTCAGCCTCTAATCTTCACCCTGAGCACTCGCTAGCGTGAAATCACATCCACTTAGTTCAACTTTAATGCAAATGTGATGCCAGACACCAGAGGAGATTGTTTTTTTGAGGTCTTCCCTGATGTGGAGCGTGGCTGCAACCACTGATATCGCAACCCCTCCCGCTGTCACAACTGGCTGTGGAGTTGCTTTGGCCCTATCAGAGGATCCAGCAATAGTCCGCTGATGCCCAACATCTCTAGGGTAGCGATCAGTCTGTTAGATTAGAAAATCTGTCTCAATTCTAATCTCACCCAAGACAAGTGGCACTGAAAGTGGCCATCTGCACCGCTCACCACCTCCTCTTTGCATTGACACAAATGTGGAAAGAGGTCAGTTGAATTTTTAGCCGACAAATGACTCTTATTTGAAACCAATGAGCTACAGCCATGGAATTATTAGGCAACAATCTCAAGCCCGTGTCACCAACACACCAGGCTGCCAATCTCAAAAGGCAGAAGATACATTGGTGCCCATCACACTGCTAATTCCTCTACAGCAGTGGTCTCCAAACTGAATCCCGCGGGGCCAATGGAGCCCATTGATTGCCTTTATCCAGCCCTTGGGCCACTGTTCCTTCCACAGATATGAGGCACTATATATCCCACCGACACCAGTGAGGCACCATTCCTTCCACTGACACCAACAATGGGGCATTATTCCTTCCACTGACACCAACAATGGGGCATTATTCCTTCCACTGACACCAACAGTTTGGCACTATTCCTCCTACAGACACCAACAATGGGGCATTATTCCTTCCCCTGACATCAACAATAGGGAATAACTTGTCCCACTGAAAAAAACAATTTGGCAATGTTCCTCCCACTAATATTATGAAGGGGAAATATTCCTCCCACTGGTACCAAGGATGGGGCATTATTCCTTCTATGAATACCAACGATGGGGTACTATTCTTTCCATTAGCACCCATAATGGGGCATAACTCCTTTCACGGATATATAAAGACTGGGCACTATTCCTCCCAATGACACCACAACGGGGCATAATTCCTTCCATGGCACCAATGATGGGGCATAACTCCTTCCACTGACCGAATAGGCACTAATCCTCCCTATGGCACCAATGATGGGGCACTATTTCTTTTTACTGACAATGGGACCTTATTCTTTCAATTGGCACCAAAAGCTATTCCTCCTTCCACTGATATAAAGACTGGGCACTATTCCTCCCAATGACACAAACGATGGGGCACTTACCTTCCATTAATGCCAATGATCGGGCACCATACTTTCCACTAAATGCCAATGATCGGGCACCATACCTTCCACTAAATGCCAATGATTGGGCACCAAACCTTCCACTAATGCCAATGATGGGGCACCATATCTTTCACTAATGCCAATGACGAGGCACCACACCTTCCACTGATGCCAATAATGGGGCACCATACCTTCCACTAATGCCAATGACGAGGCACCACACCTTCCACTAATGCCAATGATGGAGCACCATACCTTCCACTAATGCCAATAATGGAGCACCATACCTTCCACTAATGTCAATGATGGAGCACCATACCTTCCACTAATGCCAATGATGAGGCACCATATCTTCCACTAATGCCAATGATGGAGCACCATACCTTCCACTAATGCCAATGATGAGGCACCATATCTTCCACTAATGCCAATGATGAGGCACCATACCTTCCACTAATGCCAATGATGAGGCACCACACCTTCCACTAATGCCAATGATGAGGCACCATATCTTCCACTAATGCCAATGATGAGGCACCATACCTTCCACTAATGCCAATGATGAGGCACCATATCTTCCACTAATGCCAATGATGGAGCACCATACATTCCACTAATGCCAAATGATGAGGCACCATACCTTCCACTAATGCCAAAGATGAGGCACCATATCTTCCTCTAATGCCAATGATGGAGCACCATACCTTCCACTAATGCCAAATGATGAGGCACCATATCTTCCACTAATGCCAATGATGAGGCACCATATCTTCCACTAATGCCAATGATGAGGCACCATACCTTCCACTAATGCCAATGATGAGGCACCATACCTTCCACTAATGCCAAAGATGAGGCACCATACCTTCCACTAATGCCAAATGATGAGGCACCATACCTTCCACTAATGCCAAAGATGAAGCACCATTTCTTCCTCTAATGCCAATGATGGAGCACCATACCTTCCACTAATGCCAATGATGGAGCACCATACCTTCCACTAATGCCAAATGATGAGGCACCATACCTTCCACTAATGCCAAAGATGAGGCACCATATCTTCCTCTAATGCCAATGATGGGGCACCATACCTTCCACTAATGCCAATGATGAGGCACCATAACTTCCACCAGTACCATTGATGGGGCACTATTCCTCCTCCTACTGACCACAGTCACTATGTTATTTTCTACCCCCACTGATGCTGAGGCACTGCCACTGGCCACAGTCTGGCCCCTTAAAGTTTGAAGGACAGTAGGCCAATTTGTATTCTGCTACATATTTTTGGAAAAAAAAAAAAAAAAAAAAAAATCGCCCTGAAAAAAAGTGCATATTGATTGGTTTGTGCAAAAGTTATTGCATCTAAAAACTATTGGATAGATTTATGGACTTTTTTTTTTTATTATTATTTTTACCAGTAATGGCGGCGGTCAGTGATTTTTAGCAGGACTGCGACATTGGGGAGGACAAATCTGACACTAAGTGACACTTTTTTGGGGACCAGTGACACCAATACAGTGATCAGCGCTAAAAAATAACGCACTTTCACTGGATAAATTACACTGGCAGGGAAGGGGTTAACATCAGGGGCGCTCAAAGGGTTAAGTGTGCTCCTAGTGTGTGCTTTCTAAATGTGTGGGGGATGGACTGACTGGAGGAAGAGAGAGATTCTGTGTTCCTGATCAGCAGGAACACAAGGTCTCTCTCTTCCTGTCTGACAGAACGACGGTCTGCCTTGTTTACATGGGCAGACCACCGTTCTGCCTATCCTACGAACGAGACCCACTGATTGGCTCCCGCTGTGATTGTAAACAGTAATCACATACAGGTACGTGATTTTACACTTAAGGGCCACCCTGGCACAGGAAATGTATGTGTGGTGGTCCTTAAAGCGGAGTTCCACCCAAAAATTGGAATTTCGGAATCATATGCCCAAACCCCCCCACCCCCGTGTCACATTTGGCACCTTTCAGGGGGGAGGAGGGAACAGATACCTACCTAATACAGGTATTTTGCTCCCACTTCTGGGCATAGATACCCAAGCCACCCATGGGTATCTACGCCACTTTCGACGCCTTCTCCGCACCCCCCCCCCCCTGCTGTCTTCTGGGAGACATACAGGTCCCAGTAGACAGCAGAGACCAGTGCGAACGTGCAGCGACTCGCGCATGTGCAGTAGGGAACTTTCCGATTCCCTTAGCGAAGATGGCGGCAGCACCCAAGAGCCGAGGGACAGATCAGCTTCGGGAGCCGACATCACGGGTGTCCTGGACAGGTAAGTGTCCTTATTTTAAAAGTCAGCAGCTGCAGTATTCGTAGCTGTGGACTTTAAAAAAACAAAAATATAAAAATCGGCGGAGCTCCGCTTTAAGTGGTTAAAGCCGGGGGTCTCAAACTGGCGGCCCTCCAGCTGTTTGCGAAACTACAAGTCCCATGAGGCATTGCAAGGCTGACAGTTAACAGCATGACGCCCACAGGTAGAGGCATGATGGGACTTGTAGTTTCGCAACAGCTGGAGGGCCGGCAGATTAAGACCCCCTGGGTTAAAGGGCAACTTCAATAAAAGCGTAGTTGCCATTTTCTTTACCAAAAAACACGATATGCAGTATATATACAAATGCTAAAGATTTCACAAGACTTACCTCGCAATCTGATTCACATATGGCTGCATTTCGAGAGGGTCATAGGCCCGCGCAAAGGCCCAACACACATAACAGGCAGCATCTCGGACAGCCGAGCCCACGCTACACGCACCGCGCTTCTCATCATAAACCAGCGCCTTCAGGATGACGGGGACAACTGCAAGACAGAGAAATTACGACAGTTTAAAAACCTAAAAATAAAATAAAATATGGTTGGGAACTTCAAAATATCCAGATGAAGAGCTGACTGTTCACAGCTAAAATAGAATTGGTTGTTAAGTAAATGGTGACCGTGGATAATGGATAATGGCTGAACAAAGATGGCGCCATCCTTCTGGAGAGAAAAATCAGATGAAGGAGGGAGTCCTGCGATTTCTGTGAGAGGTAATAAATACCTGGAAGTGTAACACTGATATGATTACTTTGCATGGAACGTGCTTTATATGAAAATACTGCATGCATCTGATAGGTTCACTTTAATGCGATTCGGTCACAGACTCCAACCACATGTTCATTTTGTTTACCAAACAACATTTCTACCACCTCACTTCAAAGAGGTTCTTCTCCTGAAATGTTGTCTTCAGTTTGGTCCAAATAATTTGGTGGAGGGGGGATTATGGTGTGGGGGGGGGATTATGGTGGGGGGTTGTTTTTCAAGGGTTGGGCTTGGCCCCCTAGTTCGAGGGGAAAGGAACTCTTAAGGCATCAGCATACCAAGACATTTTGGCCAATTTCATGCTCCCAACTTTGTGGGAACAGTTTGGGGACGGACCCTTCCTGTTCCAACATGACTGCCCACCAGTGCACAAAGCAAGGTCCATAAAGACATGGATGGGTGAGTTTGGGGTGGAGGAACTTGACTGGCCTGCACAGAGTTCTGACCTCAACCCGATAGAACACCTTTGGGATGAATTAGAGCGGAGACTGTGAGCCAGGCCTTCTCATCAAACATCAGTGCCTTACCTCACAAATGCTCTTCTGGAAGAACGGTCAAACATTCCCATAGACACCCTCCTAAACCTTGTGGACGGCCTTCCCAGAAGAGTTGAAGCTGTTATAACTGCAAAGGGTGGGCCAACTCAATATTGAACCCTACGGACTAAGACTGGGATGTCATTAAAGTGGAGTTCCACCCCCCTGCGCCACATTTGGCACCTTTCAGGTGGTACGGGGGAAAAGGGAACCCGTTTGATGGGCCCACTTCCAGAGACAGGGCCGGGGCCCGATCTCCCATAAGTTCGCCCCCCCTCCTCCTTCCCCCGCCATTCCAATTAGAAAGGGCAGCATGCGCAGTAGGGAGCCAGCTGTGAAGCAGAATGGCTTCACTGCCAGGTTTGCTTACCAGGAATGGCAAGGAGATTCTCAACTAGGCGGGTTGAGGAACTCCAGAGAGTTTGTGTCATGGAGAGGAAACTGGCTTTTCAGTTTCCTCAATGTTTGGAAAAGTCTGTTTTGGGACCTGGAGCCTGGAGATTTCAAAGTGACCCGGGTGGGATGAAATCTCCAATCCTGGGTCCAAGTTTTTGGAACTACCAGCACTACTAATCATTCAGGTGTGTGCTGGGTTATTAGTAGTGACCTGACCATGGTTCTGGGCTTCACCCCGGCAGACAGGAGGTCTGGTTCTGGAGTCAGAAGAGCTCCACCTAGGAGAGAAGTGCGGAGCCAGAGCAGCAAAGGGGCTGCTAAGTGCATGGTATGGTGCAAACGTTGGTGAGCGAACTGTAGAAGACAGACAAGAGCCTGGAGTGTCCGGCTAGAGCAGCAAAGGGGCTGCCAAGTGCATGCCATGGTCCAAACATTGGTGAGTGAACTGTAGAAGACAGACAAGAGCCTGGAGTGTCCGGCCAGAGCAGCAAAGGGGCTGCTAAGTGCATGGTGCAAGCGTTGGTGAGCGAACAGCCTTATAGAAGACAGACAAGGGCCTGGCATGTCCAGCCAGAGCAGCAAAGGGGCTGATAAGTGCTTGGTCCAAACGTTGGTGATGAACAGCCTTATAGAAGACAGACAAGAGCCTGGAGTGTCCGGCTAGAGCAGCAAAGGGGCTGCTAAGTGCATGCCATGGTCGAAACGTGTGGGACGTGGGAAGTTTTTATAACTACCAGCACCACTAATCATTCAGGTGTTTGCTGGGCTATTAGTAGTGACCTGACCATGGTTCTGGGCTTCACCCCGGCAGACAGGAGGTCTGGTTCTGGAGTCAGAAGAGCTCCACCTAGGAGAGAAGTGCGGAGCCAGAGCATCAAAGGGGCTGCTAAGTGCATGGCATGGTGCAAACGTTGGTGAGCGAATAGTCTGTAGAAGACAGACAAGAGCCTGGAGAGTCCGGCCAGAGCAGCAAAGAGGCTGCTAAGCGCATGGCATGGTCCAAACGTTGGTGAGCGAACAGTCTGTAGAAGACAGATAAGAGCCTGGAGTGTCCGCTCAGAGCAGCAGTGCTGCAAACCAGAAGGGCTGAAGGTCATTTGTTTTTGATAGAAAAATAATACTGAATACCCCATGTGAGGAAAACTCATGTTGTGTTTTTCCGGAACTTTTTAAATAAAAATGGGCAAGAAAATCCCTTAAAAAGAAGAAAAGCGAGTGGTGGTGTCCTTAAAAGCTCTACCAAGTTCTCACATAATATATATATGAAGAGCTGTATCATTTTTTAGGGAAGCTAGCATTGAAAAAAATCCCATGACTGAGAGTTCCCAGTAACCGCAAGCCTATTGTTGCAGGCGGCGGTCCCCGGGGCCCATAGATACAGAACATACGCATGTATGTAATGGCACCATTGTCATGAACAATGGTTACGGTGTGATTCTACCTGCAGCTCTATTCAGCTTCTAGATTATCTTGTGAATTCCTGCACGGCCGTTCTAAGCACTCGCAGGCGGCACACAATGCAAACACTTGTCGCTTTTCTGCTTGCAGCACCTCAGGACTTCCTCTTGGCACACATGTAATAAGAAGCGAGCCTGCGCAGGCTCCTCTCCTAGCAGCGAGCCATCTCCATACTCCCTTCGTGGCCTACAGTAATGTATAGCCTGTGGGCACAACTGAAGCTCCACAACTGAAAAGCTAATTTCCCAGGGGATGTTCTCAGGCTGGCTTAGCTCCTGGCTGCCGAACAATGACCTTATAGAGGGGGAAAGGGAACAGCAGCTCACCTTACTGGTTTGTGGAGTGGTAGGAGAGGTCCGGCGTGCCAGCAGAAGCACAGCTTAACCTGGCACGAGAGATGAGAAGAGGGCTCCTTTCCCAACATGAGAGGAGGGGGTGTGAGAAGAAGACCCGGCCACCAAGATGTCATTATTTCGCTGTAGGGGGACGGGCACTCATCTCACAATATAGTACTTTAAAAAAACGGATGCTTCGTAGCTTAAGAATTGTCAAGAATTATGAATGGAAATGCCATTGCTGAAGGACCAAGCGCCAGCTGCCACCCTCACCCCTCGTGATCAAGGATGAGGCTGAGGGTCCCAGGGCTTCCACCGTAAAGTGAACCTGTGACCACGTGTGACATTCTAGTACAGGGGTCTCCAATGTGTCAGAACAAAGGGCCGGTTTACTGTCCTTCAGACTATGATTAGAGGGGGGGGGGGGGGACTTTGCCTAGTGGATGTAACCATAATTGGTGTCAGTGGGGGGGAATAGTGCCCCATCATTGGTGTCAGTGGGAGGAAGAGTGCCCCATCATTGGTGTCAGTGGGAGGAAGAGTGCCCCATCATTGGTGTCAGTGGGAGGAAGAGTGCCCCATCATTGGTGTCAGTGGGAGGAAGAGTGCCCCATCATTGGTGTCAGTGGGAGGAAGAGTGCCCCATCATTGTGTGTCAGTGGGAGGAATAGTGCCCCATCATTGGTGTCAGTGGGAGGAATAGTGACCCATTATTGGTGTCAGTGGGAGGAATAGTGACCCATTATTGGTGTCAGTAGGAGGAATAGTGTCCCATCATTGGTGTCAGTGGGAGGAAGAGTGCCCCATCATTGGTGTCAGTGGGAGGAAGAGTGCCCCATCATTGGTGTCAGTGGGAGGAAGAGTGCCCCATCATTGGTGTCAGTGGGAGGAAGAGTGCCCCATCATTGGTGTCAGTGGGAGGAAGAGTGCCCCATCATTGGTGCTGGTAGGAGGAATAGTGCCCCATCATTGGTGCTGGTAGGGGGAATAGTGCCCCATCATTGGTGTCAGTGGGAGGAATAGTGCCCCATCATTGGTGTCAGTGGGAGGAATAGTGCCCCATCATTGGTGTCAGTGGGAGGAATAGTGCCCCACTATTGGTGTCAGTGGGAGGAATAGTGCCCCACTATTGGTGTCAGTGGGAGGAATAGTGCCCCATTATTGGTGTCAGTGGGAGGAATAGTACCCCATCATTGGTGTCAGTGGGAGGAATAGTGCCCCATCATTGGTGTCAGTGGGAGGAATAGTGCCCCATCATTGGTGTCAGTGGGGGGGATAGTGCCCCATCATTGGTGTCAGTGGAAGGAAGAGTGCCCCATCATTGGTGTCAGTGGGAGGAAGAGTGCCCCATCATTGGTGCTGGTAGGAGGAATAGTGCCCCATCATTGGTGTCAGTGGGAGGAATAGTGCCCCATCATTGGTGTCAGTGGGAGGAATAGTGCCCCACTATTGGTGTCAGTGGGAGGAATAGTGCCCCATTATTGGTGTCAGTGGGAGGAATAGTGCCCCATTATTGGTGTCAGTGGGAGGAATAGTGCCCCATCATTGGTGTCAGTGGGAGGAATAGTGCCCCATCATTGGTGTCAGTGGGAGGAATAGTGTCCCATCATTGGTGTCAGTGGGAGGAATAGTGCCCCATCATTGGTGTCAGTGGGAGGAATAGTGCCCCATCATTGGTATCAGTGGGAGGAATAGTGCCCCATTATTGGTGTCTGTGTGTGAATGGGCACACAGAGCAGCGGTTGAGGAGCGAACCTGCTTCGATGCCCCCCATAGCATTCTGTTTGCTCTGGGGGAACTTGGCAGGAGGGAGAGGCCAGAAGCGCCGGCGGGGCAAATTTTTAGCGGTCTTTAGGCCCCTTTCACACTTATACGACTTGTCCCACGATTTGGGGCTGCAAAGTAGCCTGACAAGTCGTTCCCCATGATTCCCAATGACAGCCATTCATATTAGTCCTTCTGACTTTAAAGTAGTCCCTGCACTACTTTGGTCCGATTTTGATGCCACTTACACAGGCATTCCTTGAAATCGCGGCAAAATCGCTGCAAAAATGGCGGTGGGAAAATCGCTGGGAAGTCGCACAAGTGTGAAAGGGGCCTTAAGGGTGGCATTCTGGGCACCACTTTACGGGGGACATTCTTCCTATTGGCCACCAGTATAAGGGGCATTGTGTTCCTATTGAGCCCCTGATGATTTGGTCTTAGTAAGGGTTCCTCGAGACCTGAAAATTATTTTTGGGGTTCCTCTAGGGTTACAAGGTTGAGAAAGGCTGCTTTAGACACTTTAAAATGTACAGTCTGATCCCTGGGTGAGGGAAGACTGAGGAAATGCTTATTCCTGCATGCAGCAAACTGATGACATCATCTCATCCTACGCAAAGTCACCGATTGGAATGAACCACTTCAATACCGGGGGGCCTATTCTGGCACTTCTCTCCTTCATGTAAAAATCATAATTTTTTTTGCTAGAAAATTACTCAGAACCCCCAAACATTATATATGTTTTTTTTAGCAGACACCCTAGGGAATAAAATGGCGGTCATTGCAACTTTTTATCTCACACGGTATTTGCGCAATAATTTTTCAAACGCCTTTATTTTGGGGAAAAAAACGGTTTCATAAATTAAAAAATAACAAAACAGTAAAGTTAGCCCAATTTTTGTATATAATATGAAAGATGTTACGCAGAGTAAATCGATACCGAACATGTCACGCTTTAAAATTGCGCACAATCGTGGAAAGGCGCCAAACTTCGGAACTTAAAAATCTCCATAGGCGACGCTTTAATTTTTTTTTTTTACAGGTTACCAGTTTAGAGTTACAGAGGAGGTCTAGTGCTAGAATTGTTGCACGTGCTCTAACGCACGTGGCGATACCTCACATGTGTGGTTTGAGCGGCGTTTACATATAAGGGCGGGACTTACGTGTGCGTTCGCTTCTGAGCGCGAGCTACCGGGGACAGGGGCGTTTTAAATTTTATTTTTTTTTTACTTAATTTTTTTTATTTTCATACCTTAAAAAAAAAAAAAATATTTTGGATCACTTTTATTCCTATTACAAGGAATGTAAACATCTCTTGTAATAGGAATGTATGTGACAGGTCCTCTTTATGGAGAGATGTGGAGTCAATAAGACCCCACATCTCTCCTCCAGGCTGGAAAGCATGAAATCGGTAAAAAAAAAAAAAATTCACCGATCTCATGCCGACAGCCGCGATCGCGGCTTTGTTTACTTCCGGGTACCGGGTGTGACGTCATAACGTCGCGCCCGGGCCTCCGACAGTCATAGAGATGACTGGTGACCATGTGGTCACCGGAAATCTCTATGCTCGTCATCCGGCGGCGGGCGATTCTTTCTCCAGGCTCCCGATGGCACGGGAGAGCCCGGAGAAGCACGGGATGGCGGCGGGGGAGGGGGGGATGGGACATCCCCTCCCGTTGCCTATAAGAACGATCAAGTGGTGGAACTGCCGCTATGATCATTCTTATCGTGCACAGAATCGCCGGCCGGAAAGATTGATATCTGAATGGTGCCTGTAGCTGCACCCATCACGGACGTCCTCCCAGAAACTTGCTCCTGCGCGCCCCCTGGGGCGCGCACTCGGGAACATCCGTGACCGCCGGGTCCCGAGGACCTGGCGCATCCCGGATCACGGTAAACAGCCGCTGATAGCGGCCGTTTACCACGTGATCCGGAGCGATCACATGTACACAAACCGGCGTCACGTCATGACACCGGTTCCTCCCTCCCCTCTCTGTACCGATCGGTACACTGAGAGGGGAGAAGCGGAGAGGGGGAGAGACGGGACCAGCGCTGTGGGCTGAATGTGTAGTGCCCACAGCGCTGGTCAGTGCCTGCAATACTCTGCCACCACTGTGCCAATACTCTGCCACCACTGTGCCAATACTCTGCCACCACTGTGCCAATACTCTGCCACCACTGTGCCAATACTCTGCCACCACTGTGCCAATACTCTGCCACCACTGTGCCATACTCTGCCACCACTGTGCCATACTCTGCCACCACTGTGCCATACTCTGCCACCACTGTGCAACACTCTGCCACCACTGTGCAACACTCTGCCACCACTGTGCAACACTCTGCCACCACTGTGCAACACTCTGCCACACTGTGCAACACTCTGCCACCACTGTGCAACACTCTGCCACCACTGTGCAACACTCTGCCACCACTGTGCAACACTCTGCCACCACTGTGCAACACTCTGCCACCACTGTGCAACACTCTGCCACCACTCACCAATAATTTTTAATAGAAACAATTTGAACAAATTTTCAGTATTTTTTGATTTATAGCGCAAAAAATAAAAAACCCAGCAGTGATTAAATACCACCAAAAGAAAGCTCTATTTGTGTGAAAAAAAGGACACAAAATTCACTTATGTACAGTGTTGCATGACTGAGTAATTGTCATTCAAAGTGTGAGAGCACCGAAAGCTGAAAATTGGTCTGGTTAGGAAGGGGGTATAACTGACCAGTGGTCAAGTGGTTAAAAGTGACCTAAAAAGGTCCACTTTATCTACAAACCATCATCATCAGGCTGTGCATGTTGGGATTTGTAGTCCTGTGAGTTGGGTCAGTGCACGTTGTAGTGGAGGAACCGGTTCTCCGGGTCTCACCGCCAGACACCGCGGGTGGAATGTGCCCCAACCACCGGCACACAAAACAATCGTACCCTCAAACCAAGGCTTTTGGCCAAAAGTCATTTTACTGTTTGTTGTTTTTCCCTTTTTCTTACAAATGGCAAAGAGGAAATAAATGAGACTGGAGGTGAGTCTTCAGTATGGAAATGTCTGGAGAGAAGGCGGCAAAGACCCCAATCTTATAAGACCCCCGCTCACACCTCAGCGATTCTAGCTTGAAGCTCGAAAACACTGGAGGGGGGAAAAAATAAAAATCAATAATTCTGTTCACATCTCGCCTGAAGCTCAAACAAATTATGGAGCTTTTTTTTGTTGCAGATTTGGGCGTTTTTTTTGCACATTTCTATTCTCATAAAAATGAATGGAAACGTGCCATTCGCGTGTTTTTATGTTGCGTTTTTGATCGCTTTTATGCTCAAATTAAAATAGTAATACTATATGAAATAAACAAATGTAAAATAAATACACAAATAACTAAAAAAAAAAAAAAAAAAATCATAAATAAGTAAAATAAATTAACCACTTCAGCCCCGACCAATTGGCAGCCAAAGGACCAGGCCCCTTTTTGCGATTCGGCACTGCGTCGCTTTAACTGACAATTGCGCGGTCGTGCGACGTGGCTCCCAAACAAAATTGGCGTCCTTTTTTTCCCACAAATAGAGCTTTCTTTTGGTGGTATTTGATCGCCCCTGCGGTTTTTATTTTTTTTGCGCTATAAACAAAAATAGAGCAACAATTTTGAAAAAAATGCAATATTTTTTACTTTTTGCTATAATAAATATCCCCAAAAAATATATAAAAAACCTTTTTTTTCCCCTCAGTTTAGGCCGATACGTATTCTTCTACATATTTTTGGTAAAAAAAAAAAAATCGCAATTAGCGATTATTGATTAGTTTGCGCAAAAGTTATAGCGTTTACAAAATAGGGGATAGTTTTATAGCATTTTTATTAATATTTTTTTTTTTTACTAGTAATGGCGGCGATCAGAGAATTGCATTGTGACTGTGACATTATGGCGGACACATCGGACATTTTTGACACATTTTTGGGACATTTGTCATTTATACAGAAATCAGTGCTATTTAAATAACACTGATTCCTATGTAAATGACAGTTGTAGTGAAGGGGTTAACCACTAGGGGGCGGGGAGGAGTCAGTGTGACGTGTTGTGTTTTTTTTACAGTAGGGGGGCGTGGCTGTACGTCTGACGTCATTGATCGGCGTTCCCGATGACAGGGAACCGCCGATCAGTGACAGTCAGTGTAGGAAGCGCGGGGAGAGGTTTGTTTACACAAACCTCTCCCCGTTCTTCAGCTCCGTAACCCGATCGCGGGATACCAGCGGCGATCGGGTCCGCTGGTCCCGCGGCCGTGGTCACGGAGCTCCCGACCGGGTCGCGAGCGCGCCGCTGGCGGCGCGCGCGCGCCCCCCGGGCAGGCAAATTAAAGGGGACGTACCCGTACGTGCTTTTGCCTGCCCGTGCCATTCTGTAGACGTATATCTACATGAGGCGGTCGGGATAATAATTAACCTTAAAAAATATTAAATACATTATTACTAATAATAAAACGTATTGTTTTATTATTATTAATAATGTATTTAATATTTTAATGTATTATTTAAGACTGCAACTAACAATTATTTTCATAATCGATTAGTTGGCCGATTATTGTTTTTTTGATTAATCAGTTAATAACCATAAAAAATGTGTGATCTATAAATTTAGTTAATATGTAAAGTTTAAAAAAAAGGCAATTTATTCTTAAATATCTCTATACATTGGTAAATATAAATGACCAACTATATGGTTAGGAAGCAAAATATCTAATCCACTCTGAGAATAACAGACAGAAGGGATATACTGTATATACTAAGTGCCTGACCCTTTCCAAATACGCAGCGGCTGAAAAAAGCGTAGATGTGAACGTGTCCCATAGGAAACCATGGAAATGAACTGTAGTGCGTTTATGATGTGAACCAGGCCTAAGACGTTTAGTAACATAATGGGGTTAAAAAAAAACTAAAAATTAGCCCTTTTTGTACTATAAAGGGCACATTTAAGTTTCTTTTTAACCCCATTATGTTACTGGCCGATTAATCGAATATGAAAATAGTAAATCGATTAATTTCATAATCGATTAGTTGTCAATTAATCGATTAGTTGTTTCAGCCCTAGTATTATTTATTATTAGTAATAATGTATTTCACACCCAAGCAAAAAAATACAATAATAATAATTTTGTGTTAGGGTGTTTAGTTATTTATTATTTTATTTTTTAAGGGGTAAGGGTTCAATTTAAAAGTTAATTATTTATTTATTGTTAGTATTCATTTATTGAATGTATTTATGATTTTTATTTGTGTATTTATTCATTCATTATTATTCATATATTAATAAAGAATATAAAAATATATTTTTTTTTTTTTTACCCTTAACCCTAAAACCAACTCCTAATCCTAACCTAAACTGAACTTGAACCCCTTACCCTAACAAAAAAAAAAACATTATAATAAATGAATAATAATAAAAAGAAGAAATAAAAGCTAATGGAAAAGCTGATTGCTTGCTCGGTTTTCGGTCAAATGTCCCGAAATTCCGACCACAAAATCCGTCAGATTTTTTGCGACGGAGTTTGTCCGACACTGGTGTCGCATACACACGGTCGGACAAAGTTGTCGGAAAATCCGATCATCCTGAACGTGGTGACGTTCGTTGCGTATGACGGGACTACGTAGAGGCTAGTAGCCAATAGCTTTGGTCTTGTAATGTGATCTGAGCATGCGTGGCACTTTGTCCGTCGGAATTCGCTACACACGATCGGAAAAAGTCCGATCGGATGTTGTTGTCGGTAAATTTGAGAGCAGGATCGGAACCGGAAAAAGTCCGATGGAGCCCACACACGGCCGGATTTTCCGACAACATGGTCTGATCGGACATTTTACGTCTGAATTTCCGACTGAGTGTACGGGGGCATTAGGCTGCATTCACAGCTGAGCGTAGCGCCTGATCGCTTTTTCTGCGTTTCTATGCAGCGTTTTTTCCTGCTTTGATGTTTTTTTTTTTTTTTTAATAGCCAATAGAGAAAAGTATTATCAGTTGCATCATTTGGTGCTAGGTATTTCAGCTTTTTTTTAGCTTTTCCATTAGCTTTTATTTCTTATTTTATTATTATTATTTATTTATTATTATTTTTTTTGTTAGGGTAAGGGGTTCAAGTTCAGTTTAGGATTAGGAGTTGGGGTTATTTATTATTATTTTCTTTATTTTTATTTTTTTTATTAATATATCAATAATAATAATAAAATAAATACACAAATAAAAATTAGCAATAAAAAAAAAAAAAAAAATCTGCAAGTTACTACATGCCATTTGTGGCTCTCACTCCATAGGGAGTCATTTGTTCAAATGGTCACTACAAGTAATAATTAAATGATGAGCAATGTTAGCAGTGCTACTACAAATCACCAGTGTGCACAGTCAGTGTCCAATCACAGCCGGTCACATGTAAAACATGGAGATGCCAGTAATCACCGCACACTGATAGAGTGTGTGGCGAGGAGAGCCGATCAGCGGCATCTCCTCACAGGAGACATCTACACCTGATCATCAGTGCCCCGATTACAATAGCGCCACCAATCAGTGCCAGTCATGAGTGCCCACCAGTGCCAGCAATCGGTGCCCATTAGTGATGCCAGTTAGTGCCGCCCACCAGTGCCGCCCATCAGGGCCCCCACATCAGTGAAGCATATTAGTGCCTCCCCATCAGTGCGGAATATTAGTGCCTCCTCATCAGTGCCACCTAATCAGTGCCCATAAGTGCCGCCTCATCAGCGCACATCAGTGAAGGAGAAAAATTACTTATTTACAAAATTTACTGACAGAAACCAAGAAAACTTTGTTTTTTTCTAAATTTTCCGCTTTTTTTTTTTGCAAAAAATAAAAATCCCAGCAGTGATTAAATACCACCAAAAGAAAGTTCTATTTGTGTAAAGAAAATGATAAAAATTTCACATATAGTTACAGTGTTGCATGACCGTCAAAGTGCGAGAGCGCTGAAAGCTGAAAAATGGCCTGGGCAGGAAGGGGGTGTAAGTGCCCCCCAGTATTCAGGTGGTTACATTTGTTGTAAAGGCATTTTTCTGCATTAAGATAAAAAGCCTTCTGTGTTCAGCAGCCCCACCCCCTCCCCCCCTCAATACTTACCTGAGCCCATCTTGATCCAGCGATGTTCCACAAGAGACTCGGCTGCCCGGGACTCTCCCTCCTCATTGGCTGAGACAGCAGTGAAGCGCCATTGGCTCCCGCTGCTGTCATTCAAAGTCAGTGAGCCAATGAGAGAGAGGGGGCGGGGCCGGGCCGCAGCTCTGTGTCTGAATGGGGCCCTATATGCCCTGTGTACTTTAATGACCCGTCAATTCTTGAAGACTTCCTCACGTCCTACAATATCCGAGTGATCGTTATATTCCAGCAATTCATTTCATTCATTGTTACAAGAGAAGTAATGGAATTTTTTTTCTTTTTTGGAATCATCCTTACCTAGGTGGATGCTGCATCTGTCCCCCGCCGGCTCTAAAGCCTCGTACACACAATCCGATTGTTGGCAGAGGATTGTCTGACAGACTGTTGTCCTAAAATCTGACCGTTAGTACGCTCCTTCAGACAATTGTTGTCCAACTTTTCCGCCAACAAATGTTGAATGGCAGGCTACAAAATTTTCGGCGGGCAACGGTCTGTTGTCTGATTTTCGTATGGTCTGTACACAAGTCCGTCACACAAAAGTCCAAAGTACAAACACGCATGCTCGGAATCAATGCTCACCAAACACGAAATTAGCAGAAGGGGCCCAAAGGGTGGCGCTCAAGAGCTGAAATTCCTCGTAGTACGTCACTACGTTCGTGTTTGTTGGCAGACAATTGTGAACCGTTAGTATGCAAGACAAGATCCAGGCACACGCCCTGAAGACCAAAATCAGACGCTCGGTGCAACAATCTGATCGCATGTACGAGGCTTAAGACTGAGAACCGAGCGATCAAACACAGCCAATCACTGAGCCGGCATGTAGGCAGATCCAGACCATATGGGACGCCATCGTTCCCAACCCTGGACTGGCTCTATGACGCCAGCCGGCATGTAGGCAGATCCAGACCATATGGGTCGCGATCTTTCCCAACCCTGGACTGGCTCTATGATGCCAGCCGGCATGCAGGCAGATCCAGACCATATGGGTGGCGATCTTTCCCAACCTTGGACTGGCGCTATGATGGCAGCCGGCATGTAGGCAGATCCAGACCATATGGGTCGCGATCTTTCCCAACCTTGGACTGGCGCTATGATGCCAGCCAGCATGTAGGCAGATCCAGACCATATGGGTCGCGATCTTTCCCAATCCTGGACTGGCTCTATGATGCCAGGCGGCATGTAGGCAGATCCAGACCATATGGGTCGCGATCTTTCCCAACCTTGGACTGGCGCTATGATGGCAGCCGGCATGTAGGCAGATCCAGACCATATGGGTCGCGATCTTTCCCAACCTTGGACTGGCGCTATGATGCCAGCCAGCATGTAGGCAGATCCAGACCATATGGGTCGCGATCTTTCCCAATCCTGGACTGGCTCTATGATGCCAGGCGGCATGTAGGCAGATCCAGACCATATGGGTCGCGATCTTTCCCAACCTTGGACTGGCGCTATGATGGCAGCCGGCATGTAGGCAGATCCAGACCATATGGGTCGCGATCGTTCCCAACCCAGGACTGGCTCTATGATGGCAGCCGGCATGTAGGCAGATCCAGACCATATGGGTCGCCATCGTTACCAACCCTGGACTAGCTCTATGATGCCAGCCGGCACGTAGGCAGATCCAGACCATATGGGTCGCGATCTTTCCCAACCCTGGACTAGCTCTATGACCCCAGCCGGCATGTAGGCAGATCCAGACCATATGGGTCGCCATCGTTCCCAACCCTGGACTAGCTCTATGACGCCAGCCGGCATGTAGGCAGATCCAGACCATATGGGTCGCGATCTTTCCCAACCCTGGACTGGCTCTATGACGCCAGCCGGCATGTAGGCAGATCCAGACCATAAGGGTCGCGATCTTTCCCAACCTTGGACTGGCGCTATGATGCCAGCCGGCATGTAGGCAGATCCAGACAATATGGGTCGCAATCTTTCCCAACCCTGGACTGGCTCTATGACGCCAGCCGGCATGTAGGAAGATCCAGACCATATGGGTCGCGATCTTTCCCAATCCTGGACTGGCTCTATGACGCCAGCCGGCATGTAGGCAGATCCAGACCATATGGGTCGCGATCTTTCCCAACCTTGGACTGGCGCTATGATGGCAGCCGGCATGTAGGCAGATCCAGACCATATGGGTCGCCATCTTTCCCAACCCTGGACTGGCTCTATGACGCCAGCCGACAGCGAGCTTCAGCCCACTGTCTGCTGAAAATGGGTCACAGGAGTTCAGAACGAACTACACTCCCGTGATCCACAGGAGAACTACAGACAAGCTTTGGCTCTACTTCTCCTTTAAGAAAAGATGTTGAGCCATTTTCTGTGCATAGGACACATACTTCCTTCTTAGTGGGCAGGTGGCACGCCAAGAATGTTCTGCATATTCTAGGTATTTGTATACCCAGGAATGCTGTTTGCACACAGACATACATAAAGCCAATATATGGACCACTTCATAGAAGATATTTATGACTTCTGCAGGTACCTAGAACTGTACATAACCCGAGATATTTGTCTTCTCATTCCCTTTCCTGAGGAGTAAAGATAATGTGGTGACATATTTAGTTACATAGTAGGTGAGGTCGAAAAAAGACACAAGTCCATCAAGTCCAACCTCTGTGTGTGATTATATGTCAGTATAACATTGTATATCCCTGTATGTTGCGGTCGTTCAGGTGCTTATCTAATAGTTTCTTAAAACTATCGATGCCCCCCGCTGAGACCACCGCCTGTGGAAGGGAATTCCACATCCTTGCCGCTCTTACAGTAAAGAACCCTCTACATAGTTTAAAGTTAAACCTCTTTTCTTCTAATTTTAACCACTTGCCTACTGTGCACTTAAACACCCTTCCTGCCCAGACCAATTTTCAGCTTTCAGTGCTCGCGCACTTTCAGTGACAATTGCGCGGTCATGCAATGCTGTAACTAAATGAATTTTTTATCATTTTGTTCGCACAAATAGAGCTTTAGTTTGGTGGTATTTATTCGCGACTCCGTTTTTTATTTTTTGCGATATAAGCGAAAACATAGCGGAAATTTTGAAAAAAAACAATATTTTCTCCTTTCTTTTTTAAAAGAAATCCAATAAAATCAAATTTTGTCATAAATTTAATCCAAAATGTATTCTGCTACATGTTTTTTGTAAAAAAAATTCCGTTAAGTGTATAATAATTGGTTCGCGTGATCACGGACATATGTACGCAAATGATCATGTAAAAGGGGTGTGCAGGTGATCACGGACATATGTGTGCAGATAATCATTGGCACATGTGATTTTAGTGGGACATATGTGAGGGACATGTGTTTTTATTATTTAGGGACATGTGTGTTTTGGGGACATGTGTGTTTTGGGGACATGTGTGTTTTACTGTGGGGACATGTGTGTTTTACTGTGGGGACATGTGTGTTTTACTGTGGGGACGTGTGTTTTACTATGGGGGACCCTAGACTGGTGATCAGTGAGTAAAAAAACATCTCATACTCACTGATCACCAGCCGGCTGCAGCGATCCGCTCTCCTCTCCTCACCGACGACTTCCGTGTGAGGAGAGGAGGGCCGATTGCCTAGCAACCGGCTGTTTGTTTACATCACATGACAGCCGTGATTCGTCACGGCCGTCATGTGATCAGGAGGGCCAATCACCGTGCCCTCCTGCCGATTCGAGATGCGCCGTGTCCGGGTGACACGGCCGCATCGGGATCGCGCCGCTGCGCGGGCACGCGCGCGCGCGATCCCGCTACTTCTGAAGGACGTTCCTGAACGTCCTATCAGAAGTAGACGGCTCCCACCCGGCCGTATATCTACATTGGCCGGGTGGGAAGTGGTTAATGAGTGGCCACGTGTCTTGTTAAATTCCCTTCTGCAAAAAAGTTTTCTCCCTATTGTAGGGTCGCCAGTCCGGTATTTGTATATTGAAATCATATCCCCTCTCAAGCGTCTCTTCTCCAGAGAGAATAAGTTCAGTGCTCGTAACCTTTCCTCATAACTACTATCCTCCAGACCCTTTATTAGCTTTGTTGCCCTTCTTTGTACTCGCTCCATTTCCAGTACATCCTTCCTGAGGACTGGAGCCCAGAACTGGACAGCGTACTCCAGGTGCGGCCGGACCAGAGTCTTGTAGAGCGGGAGAATTATCGTTTTATGAAAAAAAAAAAAGGACATACCGTATATACTCGAGTATAAGCCAACTTGAATATAATCTCGAAGGCACCTAATTTTACCACAAAAAACTGGGAAAACTTGTTGACTTGAGTATAAGCCTAGGGTGAGAAATGCACAGCTACTGTAAGTGGAAAAGAGAATTTAATAATGCAGCCTCACTGTGCCCATTTGCAGCCATAGATCCCCCGAACTTCAAACTCGGTAGTTAAGGGTTCCCAGATGCCCCCCTATCTGCAGCCAAAATTTGGGGTATCTGAACCCAAAGGGTCCCAAAAAGACATTGCTGCAGATGGACACAGTTGACCGACTTTGGGGCCTCGTATCTCGGGGCCACTTGGTGCTAGGAACCCCATATAGATATGTTGTAGTGTTAGGTCCACTGGGTTTGCACAGAAAATTTGGGGTTCCTAGCACCAAGTGGCCCCCGAGATACGGGGCCCCAAAGTCAGGTCGGAAAATGTCATTCTCTGCTGCAGAAACGTGCTTGACATTTTCCGAACCGACTTTGGGGCCCCGTATCTCGGGGTCCACTTGGTGCTAGGAACCATATCTGGATATGTTGTAGTGCTAGGTCTGCTGGGTTTGCACACAAAATTTGGGGTTCCTAACACCAAAGTAGCCCCGAGATACGGGGCCCCAAAGTCGGGTCGGAAAATTTAAATTCTCTGCTGGAGAAAAGTGCTTGACTCGAGTATAAGCCGAGGGGGGCATTTTCAGCACAAAAAATGGGCTGAAAAACTTGGCTTATACTCGAGTATATACGGTACATTTCATTTGGGTACAGCGTGGCACGACCGCGCAATTGTCAAAGAAACCCAGTGCATTATCGCAAAGAATGGCCTGGTCATGACGGGGGGGGGGGGGTAAATCTTCTGGAGGTTAAGTGATTAATTTTCCAATCTTCTGGAGGTCAAGTGGTTAGTGAGTCTCCATGGCGCTGTACAGGAGGCCCCAACTCTTCTTCTGCGGGCAAACTGAATGGCAGAGCAGACGCAGCACAAAGAAACGAATGCTGCGTACCCAAGTAGAGGGGTGAATCAGGAAACAAAAGTAATAAAGTTCTTTCTTCAGAATAAGTGAAGAAACGACGGAGCGGTGAGGAGTTAAGTAAACAGGTATTTAAACAGCCTCCAGCCTCACAATTCTCCGAGCCGGGACTGGGTGACAGTCATGAGCGCAGCTTACGGCATTCCATCTCCGCACCGAACACAACGCCTCGCAGCTCTAGAAAATGTCGACAAACTTGCCCCAAGAATGTGGTTTTATTAGTGAAGATGATCGGAAGATCTCGTTCCGCAGGAGGACGAGTTCCACCCAAAAGTCACTTCCTCCTGGAGGACATCTCAGGTAGCCGAAGCCAACTACTTACTTAGTGCAAACAAACCTTGTCCAAGGCTGGCATGGAGCTCAAAGTGCCCAGGAGGTGAACCAAAAGCCAAGGCTGGCAAGGCCATTCTAGTACCAACATATCTAGATGGAGCCCCCATTGTGAAGAAAAAGAACTATTGTGTACATTTCTAAGTGCGCTGGAACATACACTATATTACCTAAAGTATCGGGACACCTGAACTTTAATGGCGTCATAGTCCCCCTAGGGCAGGGGTGCCCAACCAGTGGCCCGCGGAGCCCTCTGATGTGGCCAGCGACCTCCTGCACTGGGATGGCTGGTTGGCAAGCCTGCATCACCGATCCGTCATCCTAGAGCAGTGATGGCGAACCTTTTTGAGCCCGAGTGCCCAAACTGAAATAAATACGTTGGTTTTGTGTTGCAAAGTGCCACCATGGCAATTTGCGAGAGAGGGGGGGCTGAGCAAAAAAGAGAGGGGTTGTGTGAGAGAGAGAGAGAGAGAGAGAGAGAGAGAGAGAGAGAGAGAGAGAGAGAGAGAGAGAGAGAGAGAGAGAGAGAGAGAGAGAGAGAGAGAGAGAGAGAGAGGCAGAGAGGGTTAGGGGTGTGAGAGAGATGCTGAGAAGGAGGGGGCTGAGAGAGAGAGGGGGAGCCGAGAGAGAGGGGTGTGAGTGATGCTGAGAGACAGGGGGAAACAGAGAGAGGGAGAGGGGCTGAGAGGGAGAGGGGCTGAGAGGGAGAGGGGCTGAGAGAGAGGGGAGAGGGGCTGAGAGAGAGGGAGAGGGGCTGAGAGAGAGGGAGAGGGGCTGAGAGAGAGAGAGAGAGAGAGAGAGAGAGAGAGAGAGAGAGAGAGAGAGAGAGAGAGAGAGAGAGAGAGAGAGAGAGAGAGAGAGAGAGAGAGAGAGAGAGAGAGAGAGAGAGGGGTGTGAGTGATGCTGAGAGACAGGGGGAAACAGAGAGAGGGAGAGGGGCTGAGAGAGAGAGGGAGAGGTGCGAGAGAGGTGCGAGAGATATGCTGAGATAGAGGGGGAACAGAGAGAGGGTGGTGGGCTGAGAGAGAGGGAGGGGGACAGAGAGAGAGGGGTGTGAGAGAAATGCTGAGAGAGAGGGAGGGGGCAGAGAGAGAGAGAGGGGTGCGAGAGATATGCTGTGAGAGAGGGGGAAAAGAGAGAGGGAGGTAGGCTGAGAGAAAGGGGTGGGGGACAGAGAGAGAGAGAGGGATGTGAGAGAAATGCCGAGAGAGAGGTGAGTTGAGAGAGAGGAGGAACAGAGAGAGGGAGGAGGAACAGAGAGAGAGAGGGGTGCGAGAGGGGGGGAACAGAGAAAAAGAAGAGGACAGAGAGAGAGAGGTGCAAGAGAGATGCTGAGAGGGGGGGGAACAGAGAGATGGGGGGGGGGGGGGGGGCTGAGAGAGAGGGAGACCTCTAGCTCTGTCTTGGACCCTCTCGTGTGCCCACAGAGATGGCTCTGCGTGCCATAGGTTCGCCATCACTGTCCTAGAGCATCAGTGTGGTGAATGAAGTCGGCAGTGGAGAAAGCAAGCGGCTGCGGAGCGGAGCCGCAGAAGCCGATGCTTCCTGTATAGCACTGGCTCTTGTCACAGGCCGAGTGATACCAGATATGGCCGTATCTGTTCTGCAGTGGGTACTGGGCTGCTTTCAAACTGACCCGCAGGTGCACCGCCTACCTCCAATCCCATCCACTAAAAAAACAAAAAAAAAAACAGAAGGGGATTAATCCTCTTCCGCCTGGGTAGATGGGATCAAAGGGCCCATAGAGTTGAGTGGGCTGTGTCCATGTCTGCTCTTCATATGCTGAGTGGACACAGACCTGGCTCCACTCATTGTGGCCCACAACTGGTTACCAAGTCACTTAAGTGGGTTGGGCATCCCTGCCGTAGGGTTCAATATTGAGTTGGCCCCCCCTTTGCAGCTATAACAGCTTCAACTCTTCTGGGAAGGCCGTCCACAAGGTTTAGGAGTGCGTCTATGGGAATGTTTGACCATTCTTCCAGAAGAGCATTTGTGAGGTCAGGCACTGATGTTGGATGAGAAGGCCTGGCTCGCAGTCTCCGCTCTAATTCATCCCAAAGGTGTTCTATCGGGTTGAGGTCAGGACTCTGTGTAGGCCAGTCAAGTTCCTCCACCCCAAACTCGCTCATCCATGTCTTTATGGACCTTGCTTAGCTGAGAAAGCCCACCCTCCCCCTCCTGAAGACTTCTGGGGTGTATGACATAATTTGCCTAGGCATGGAAACCAGGAAGTAACTGAAAAAGAAGGTTAAAACAAGTACTGTATATACTATATACTTTTCTATATATTTACTAATGCTAGCAGGATAAGGGTTAAGAATAGTCAAAATTGAGAGAATGGAGTTCCACTTGAACCACTTTAAAGCTGATCACCAACTGCACTAATCACCACACCATCACTGACCACCAACCAGGGGCGGACTGACAACTCATGGGGCCCCCGGGCAATAGGAGATTATGGGGCCCCCAGGCAATCAGAGATTATGGGGCCACACAGTATACACACACACAGTATACACATACACACAGTATAAAATCACACAGTATACACATACACACAGTATACACACAGTATACAATCACACAGTATACACACACACAGTATACACACACACACACAGTATACACACACACACACAGTATACACACACACACACACAGTATACAACCATACAGTATACACACACACACAGTATACACACACACACAGTATACACACACACACAGTATACACACACACACAGTATACAATCACACACGGTATACAATCACACACGGTATACAATCACACAGTATACAATCATACACACACAGTATACACACACAGTATACACACACAGTATACACACACAGTATACACAGTATACACAGACATGTTTCTATTGGCTGAGAAGGTACTGGAGAGGTGGGGCAGCTATAATCTCTGGATTTTTAGACCAAAAGGGTGTCGGTAAGGGACATTTCAGAAACAGATGTAAAAAAAAACACAGATTTTTACATACTGTCCCTGGTTTTACTGAGGCTGGAAACCATGATGGGGCCCCCTAGTGGCCCGGGGCCCTCGGGAAGTGCCCGAGTGGCCGAATGGTCAGTCCGCCCCTGCCACCAACCCCTCTCCTCCCATCCCCTTCAAATTTGTTTGGATTTGTTTTGTACAAAAGTGTAAGAAATGTTCTCTTACTTCCTGTTGTAAAGGCCGCACAGGAAGTCTAGGAAGACGCTTTCCATTCTTAGTAAACGTTACATGACTTCTTTTTAAGTACAATCTAAATATAGCCAGAAAACATCAAGGCAGAAGTAGAAACCTAAAAGTAGATTTAAATGTGAACAAAGATCTGAACACCTGCATGTGACAGGCAATGCCGACTACATTATAAAAGCATCATCTATTTAAAGGTACGCTGGGATTAAGCCGACGCCTCGATCGAGTGGCCAATTGGTGGACAACTCCCACTTAATGAGTAGCTATTGCTGGGGCTAAATTTAGAGGTCATTAATTCTCGCAATCCACCAAGCCCAAGGAAATGTGTGGCTGGGTTTAAAATTGGCTGCCGGTCTCTAAATTCACAAGTCATTTCACCGTCACAAAGTTTTTTTTTTATCTGTCACAACCTGAAAAGAAAAGGTTTATTTGTGGCGGGTATAACAAAGCCTTGGCCTGTGAGCGGCCTCTGGGCAGCCATCAATGGAGCACCTTCCAGGGTTGTCAGGGTTGTCAGGGCCATCGGCCAGCAACAAATACAGAACAAATAACCCCCGACAGAGTTCAATCATCTCTTACACAAACATGGCTGGAGATAAAACGGCGGGTAGTCCAGGAAACGAGGTGCTGCTCATTCTATATGACAAAAAAAGAAAAAGAAATCCAGAAATATGCACCGTATATACTCGAGTATAAGCCGAGTTTTTCAGCACATTTTTTTGTGTGCTGAAAGTGCCCCCCTCGGCTTATACTCGAGTCAAGCAGTTTTCTGCAGCAGAGAATGACATTTTTCGACCCGACTTTGGGGCCCTGTATCTCGGGGCCACTTGGTGATAGGAACCCCATATTTGGTGTGCAAACCCAGTGGAACTAGCACTACAACATATGGGGTTCCTAACATCTAGTGGCCCTGAGATACGGGGCTCCGACATCAGTTCGGAAAATGTCATTCTCTGCTGCAGAAATGTGCTTGACAGCGGGGCAGAGGAGGGGCCAACAGCGGGGCAGAGGAGGGGCCAACAGCGGGGCAGAGGAGGGGCCAACAGCGGGGCAAAGGAGGGGCCAACAGCGGGGCAAAGGAGGGGCCAACAGCGGGGCAAAGGAGGGGCCAACAGCGGGGCAAAGGAGGGGCCAACAGCGGGGCAAAGGAGGGGCCAACAGCGGGGCAAAGGAGGGGCCAACAGCGGGGCAAAGGAGGGGCCAACAGCGGGGCAAAGGAGGGGCCAACAGCGGGGCAAAGGAGGGGCCAACAGCGGGGCAGAGGAGGGGCCAACAGCGGGACAGAAGAGGAGCCAACAGCGGGACAGAAGAGGAGCCAACAGCGGGACAGAAGAGGAGCCAACAGCGGGACAGAAGAGGAGCCAACAGCGGGACAGAAGAGGAGCCAACAGCGGGACAGAAGAGGAGCCAACAGCGGGACAGAGGAGGAGCCAACAGCAGGTCAGAGGAGGAGCCAACAGCAGGTCAGAGGAGGAGCCAACAGCAGGTCAGAGGAGGAGCCAACAGCGGGACAGAAGAGGAGCCAACAGCGGGACAGAAGAGGAGCCAACAGCGGGACAGAAGAGGAGCCAACAGCAGGACAGAAGAGGAGCCAACAGCGGGTCAGAAGAGGAGCCAACAGCGGGACAGAAGAGGAGCCAACAGCGGGACAGAAGAGGAGCCAACAGCGGGACAGAAGAGGAGCCAACAGCGGGACAGAAGAGGAGCCAACAGCGGGACAGAAGAGGAGCCAACAGCGGGACAGAAGAGGAGCCAACAGCGGGACAGAAGAGGAGCCAACAGCGGGACAGAAGAGGAGCCAACAGCAGGACAGAAGAGGAGCCAACAGCGGGTCAGAGGAGGAGCCAACAGCGGGTCAGAAGAGGAGCCAACAGCGGGTCAGAAGAGGAGCCAACAGCGGGTCAGAAGAGGAGCCAACAGCGGGTCAGAAGAGGAGCCAACAGCGGGACAGAAGAGGAGCCAACAGCGGGACAGAAGAGGAGCCAACAGCGGGACAGAAGAGGAGCCAACAGCGGGACAGAAGAGGAGCCAACAGCGGGACAGAAGAGGAGCCAACAGCGGGACAGAAGAGGAGCCAACAGCGGGTCAGAAGAGGAGCCAACAGCGGGTCAGAAGAGGAGCCAACAGCGGGTCAGAAGAGGAGCCAACAGCGGGTCAGAAGAGGAGCCAACAGCGGGTCAGAAGAGGAGCCAACAGCGGGTCAGAAGAGGAGCCAACAGCGGGACAGAAGAGGAGCCAACAGCGGGACAGAAGAGGAGCCAACAGCGGGACAGAAGAGGAGCCAACAGCGGGACAGAAGAGGAGCCAACAGCGGGACAGAAGTGGAGCCAACAGCGGGACAGAAGTGGAGCCAACAGCGGGACAGAAGTGGAGCCAACAGCGGGACAGAAGAGGAGCCAACAGCGGGACAGAAGAGGAGCCAACAGCGGGACAGAAGAGGAGCCAACAGCGGGTCAGAAGAGGAGCCAACAGCGGGACAGAAGAGGAGCCAACAGCGGGACAGAAGAGGAGCCAACAGCGGGACAGAAGAGGAGCCAACAGCGGGACAGAAGAGGAGCCAACAGCGGGACAGAAGAGGAGCCAACAGCGGGTCAGAAGAGGACAGTTGCTCTTACAAGTTGATTTAAATCAAATCCACCCTGCTAGATCATCAAAAGATTGATCTGATCATTATACCTACCATAAAGGCCAAAAGTGGGTCACCCCCCCCCCCCCCCCAAATGGTGAATTCAGGTGTTTCCAGTGAAGGGTATGTTAGGGCTACAGTATACATAGACATTTGATGGAATTGGTAGTGGCACATCAATATACGACAACCAGCAATAAAATCAACAGATGCCCAGGTGTGAAGGTGAAGCCTAAACTCAACGTTTTAGTGGTTCAGACTATCGGACTTTCAAGGTTTATCCACCCCTTGTATATACTTTATGACTACGGCGAGGTGCTGGGACTAACTGTGGGCCTTTGGAAAGCAGAAAAGTGGGTTAGGAAAACTCTAGCAAGGTAATTTTTCTCTCTCTCCGGAAATTCATTATGTAAGACTTTTGGGAAACGCCTTACAAGGCTTGCCGGAAACCAGCAGAGGCGTTTTTTTTCGAGGATCAAAACAGCTCCAACACGGCAGTAATAACAATAATAATAATATTATGTGGCACACGCCTAGCTGGGCCCGCCCAGGCCCAAGGTACATAGCGTATAAACCCTGATAAATGAGATTGTTTATCATCAGTGCGAGGCTGAGCCATATTTACATTGAAAACCCTTTGAGCTATCGGGGAAGAGGGTAGTAGAAGGAAACGTCCTACAGAAAACCCATCACATGGTCATTAATGGAAGATATAAAACAAAATGAGGAATTCTTCACAGCCTAACCCTGAGATTCTTCACAATATTTTGTCACCTACACCAGAAAGAAAGGTGATTAGCAGTGCTCCTCACAGTGACTGCAGGGGGGGGGGGGGGGGGGGGGGGGGGGGGAATGCTTACCAATCTTGACTTTTTAACCACTTGCTTACTGGGCACTTAAACCCCCCTCCTGCCCAGACCAATTTTCAGCTTTCGGCGCTGTCGCACTTTGAATGACAATTGCGCGGTCATACAACACTGTACCCAAATGGAATTTTTATCATTTTTTTCCCACAAATAGAGATTTCTTTTGGGGGTATTTAAAATTACAGCTGGGGTTTTTATTTTTTGCTAAACAAACAAAAAAAGTTGGAAAATTAAAAAAAAAAAAAAAAATCATGTTTTTGTTATAAAATTTTGGCGGCACTGGTAGGCACTGATAGGCTGCACTGGTGGGCACAGATAAGGTGGCACTGATAAGATGGCACGGATGGGCACTGATAGTTTATATTGAAGAAAATATAGAGGGGACTTGGACTTTTTAGGCACCGTACAAAAATGTATTTAAACAAAATATTTATTATTAAAAGGTACATAAACAACAATTATGGCTTAAAAAGACATTTTTTGCCACCATTCATATATCACGTATATAACCGTAAGTGCAACCTCGGGGCACTGATAGGTGGCACTGATGGGCACTGGTAGGTGGCACTGATGGGCAGCACTGTAAAGGCACTTATTGTGGGCACTGACAGGTGGCACTGACAGATGGCACTGTGGGCACCGACAGGTGGAGCTGGTGGGCACTGGTAGGCGGCACTTGTATGGGGCACAGGCGAGCACCGTGGAGCCGGGGCACAACGCAGAGAGAGGGACTGATGGTGACCGCCTTTTTTTTTTCTCCTTGCGCTGCCAGTGTGAGGAGGAAAAATAGCCGATTACCGGCTCTGTTGATATCACATGATCAGCTGTCATTGGCCGACAGCTGATCACGTGGTAAGGGGTCGGGATCGACCCCTTACTCGGATCTATGATCCAGCAAGTCTCAGACCTCGCTGAACAGAGTGCGCCGCGCGCGCCCTTCAGGGGGCACGCAGGCCACACGTGAACGGGACAACGTCAATAGACGTATTCTTAGCAAATTAGATCCGCGCTGTAGCCGTCATTCGGCTATAGCGCGGATCTCAGGTGGTTAAAGAATCATATCAGAAACAGCTTTACTGGGCGAGTATACGAGGAGTTTAAGGTGTAAAAGGGCTCTTACTGTATGTACTTTGCATAAACAAACTACAACGAGAGTCATTTTAAACGTTTATATGAATGAATTTGTTGCTGGCTTCCATAAAGTAGATCCTGTACTTGTACTATAGACGTTACTAAAGGAGCAAAATTTATATTGCAGACCCAATGGGGAGTTAAATGGCAGCAGTGTCCGTGGTCTACTCAGCAACTCACAAGGTTTATATTGGAAGATGAACGCTGGAGGGGGAACAAACATTTCATATATCAGCCAATTAAAAGAACAAAGCAAATTCAACATTTGGAAAGACTATTAGGTCTCGTTCAGGGCGTATAAAACCTTCCCTTCTGTGCAGGACCAAGTTTTTGATTTCTATGGTGACACGGCAGCCAGAGGTGGTGCTACCACTAGGCAAACTAGGCAGCCGCCTAGGGCGCCCGGCCACTGGAGTTCCTACTCTCTTCTCTCTGCAGCAAGCAACTAAGTCTCAGCATCAGCAGGCAGCCTCAGCTCTGTTGGCACATTGTGAGAGGCGCAGCATCAATGGAGGACTGTGTCTGTGTCCCGACTCCTGAATGAATGGAAGCAAGCAAACATTCATTGATGGGCGCTGGTGAGGTTGCTTTTGATGGGCGATCGAAACGCGTTGAGATTTTTTCAGCGGTAGGATCCAGTGTTGCGAAATACACTTTGCGATTCTTGCAATATGACCAATAGGGAGGCTCAGGAGAAGGAGGTGGTAAGGTTTTAGTGCAAAAAATAAAATAAAAATGAGTTTGCATATAATTTTAGCTGACTTTTTTTTTTTTTTTTTTTTATATATGAAGCTTTCACTAAGGCCCCTTTCACACTGGGGCGGGAGCGGCGTCGGCGGTAAAGCAGCGCTATATTTACCGCTGCTTTACTGTCGTTTTAGCAGCGGTATTTGGCTGCTAGCGGGGTGGTTCTAACCCCGCTAGCGGACGAAAAAGGGTTAAAAACCCCCCGCAAAAGCGCCGCTGGCGGTATTGCCGTGCTGCCCCATTGATTTCAATGGGGAGGAGCGGTATAGGAGCGGTGAATACACCGCTCCATCACTAGACATGTGCACAACAAAAAAATGTGTTTTGTTTTTTTAGTTTCCGTTGATTCGTAACGATTCGTAAATTCGTACGTCGTCGGTGTTCGTATTCGTAACGATTCGTATTTTCGGAAGAGTTATTTTTTCGTTGATTCGTTTTTTTCGTTAGTTAAATTTTCGTTTATTCGAAATTCGGACGCATTCGTATTTTCGTAGATTTAGTTACATTCGTACTTTCGTTAGATTGATTTATTCGTAACATTGTTTTCGTAGATTCGTAATCGGAGCATAATTCATATCTTTATGTAATGTGTGTGCTATTATTACATTGTAAGAGACACGGAAAATTACGTATCCAAAAAAAATTACGAATGTACGAATTTTTTTTGTTCAATCCATTCGAAGCACGTTAAGCAGCGCCATTGTAAGAGACACCGAAAATTACCAATCGAAAAAAAAAAAGTTACGAATGTACGAATTTTTTCGTTCTATCCATTCTAAGGACGTTAAGCAGCGCCATTGTAAGGCACACTGAAAATTACCAATTCAACAAAAAAAAAAAAAAAAAAGTTACGAATGTACAAATTTTTTCCTTCATTTTGATTTTCGTTGTTCCTGTTTTCGTTTTTCGGATTTTCTTCATTCGTAGATTCGTTGTTTCTAATTCGTTTTTTTTCGGATTTTCGTTGTTCTCGGATTCGTTCGATTCGAACGATTCGTTAAAATTTTTATCGAATCGTTCGTTCATTCGTACGATAACGAATAAACGAAAATAACATAAAAAAAACGAAACAAATTGCACATGTCTATCCATCACCGCTCCAAAGATGTTGCTAGCAGGACTTTTTTTACCGTCCTGCTAGCGCACCGCTCCAGTGTGAAAGGCCGCCTGCTTTCACACTGGAGAGAAAGGACCCGCTTTTTTCAGGCGCTATTTTTAGCGCTGTGGCGCCTGAAAAACGCTTCAGTGTGAAAGGGGCCTTAAGCTCATCTTAGCTTTTTGTATCTTTTTTCGTCAAGTACCCAGTCAGCATTCGGGCACTTTAACCGCTTGCCAACCGCCGCACACAGATGTACGTCAGCAGAATGGCACAGGCAGGCAAATGGGTGTACAGGTATGTTTCACTAAGGCCCCTTTCACACTGGGGCGGTGCGGGCGTCGGCGGTAAAGCATCGCTATATTAACCGCTTCTTTACTGTCGTTTTAGCAGCGGCATTCGGCCGCTAGCGGGTGGTTCTAACCCCCGGTAGCGGACGGAAAAGGGTTAAAAGCCCCCGCAAAAGCGCCGCTGGCAGTATTGCCGTGCTGCCCCATTTCAATGGGGAGGAGCGGTAAAGGAGTGGTGAATACACGGCCCCAACTTTTAAATTTGCCGCTTTTGGGGCGCGCGTGCGCCGCCCGCAGCGGGAGCGTGCCCGCGGGTCCCGGGAACTCTATGTTCTCCGGCGTTTAATTTGCAGAAGAACTGCAGGTCCCAGTACACCTTGCCAGCCTTTGCCACTAGCAGCTCAAGCTGACTGTCCCAGTATGCTCTGCATGTGGCATATAAGCCCCCCCCCCCCCCCCGGCATGCCCTCTAATTGACACATTCACTTGGCGTTTTCCCTCCTGCTCTCCGGCTTTGTCCTATATACCAGTATCCACCTGCCGAGTCTGTGCAGTGCAAGAAGCTGATCCCAGCACATTACCGTAGCCTAGAGGTATTAAAAACGCACCTGCTGCTCACCCGCCCACAACTCTGCAGGTTGCAACACGGATTTCCCACTGGGAGCTGCAGCGTTCCCCAACCACCCGGCCAACTACTTCTTCCCAGATTACTAATGCATTGTGCAGATTATCCAAATCTCTTCATATATCCCAACGTCACCCCTTCCTGGAATTCGGCACTTTTTAAGATTTCGAAAAAAAATGTAAAGTGCACCTCTAGATATTTTTCTTCAGATGCAGTAGAACATCTTGAAAAGGCTAGAACCCCTGTCGGGTTTTTTTGTTTTCTTTTTTTGCTGCCTGGAGAGATTTCTCCTGGGGACCTTTATCACTGAGCAGAAAGTGATGGGAATATCGTTTTTTTTTTTGTTGTTTTTTATGGCTATTTTCTAAATGAACCCATTAGGGTTTTTCCATTAGGCCCCTTTCACACTGGGGCGGGAGCCGCGGTGACGGTAAAGCAGCGCTATACCGTCGTTTTAGCCACGGTATTCGGCCGCTCGCGGTGCGGTTTTACCCCCCGAGAGCGGCCGAAAAAGGGTTAGGCCCCTTTCACACTGGGGCGTTTTTCAGGCGGTACCGCGCTAAAAATAGCGCCTGTACACCGCCTGAAAAAATCCGGCCCCTTTCACTCCAGTGTGAAAACCAGCGGGCTTTCATACTGCGCTAGCAGGAGGGTAAAAAAAAAGTCCTGCTAGCAGCATCTTTGGAGCGGTTTAGGAGCGGTGTATTCACCGCTCCCTATACCGCTCCTTCCCATTGATTTGAATGGGACACCGCGGTAATACCGCGGCAATACCGCCGCAAAGGCATCGCTCTGCGGGGGGTCTTTAACCCTTTTTGCGGCCGCTCGCGGGGTGTAAAACCGCACCGCGAGCGGCCAAATATCACGGCTAAAACGGCAGTAAAGCAGTGCTAAATATAGCGCTGCTTTACCGTCACCATGGCTCCCCGCCCCAGTGTGAAAGGGGCCTTAAAGACCCCCCGCAGAGCGCCGCCGTAGCGGCGGTATTGGCGCGGTATTACCGCGGTGTCCCATTCAAATCAATGGGTAGGAGCGGTATAGGAGCGGTGAATACACCGCTCCTATACCGCTCCAAAGATGCTGCTAGCAGGACTTTTTTGACCGTCCTGCTAGCGCACCACTCCAGTGTGAAAGCCCGCCGGCTTTCACACTGGAGTGAATGGGGCCGGATTTTTTCAGGCGGTGTACAGGCGCTATTTTTAGCGCGGTACCGCCTGAAAAACGCCCCAGTGTGAAAGGGGCCTTACTGTCATACTTCACTTGCTCACTCATTCCTTCTCTGCAATTGCACAGTTTGTCAGCGTCTGTGGGAACACACACAATTGATGGTTCCAGACCATATTGTCGGGATTCACCCAGAGACCGAATGGCAGCTGGTTCCAGCTCTCAGTGCTCATCTAAAAGCAGAAGCCAGCAGAGCCCGGGCCTCCTCCCCAGCCCAGTGAGCACTGGAGGGGCAGAGTAGAGAGCAGTGACTGGCAGTCACCGCTCTGCTCAGAGCTCACCGAGTGATCAGCTGTCACAGGATCGCTCAGTTCTAGGGCATAGAACTGGCAGGGGACAGCTGCAGCATCTAACTGGTGCGAGTATAATGTTTTTTTATGCACTCCAAACTTCTCCTTTAACCACTTCCCGACTGCTGCCTGTACATATGCGTCGGCAAAATGGCACAGCTAGGCAAAAGAACGTATATATACGTCCCCTTTAATTGCCTAGCCCGGTCGGGAGCTCCGTGACCACGGCCGCGGGACCAGGGGACCCGATCGCCGCTGGTGTCCCGCGATCGGGTCACAGAGCTGAAGAACGGGGAGAGGTCTGTGTAAACAAACCTCTCCCTGCGCTTCCTACACTGCCTGTCATTGATCGGCTGTTCCCTGTCATCGGGAAAGCCGATCAGTGACGTCAGACGTACAGCCACGCCCCCCTACTGTTAAAAAAAAAAAAAAAAACAACACGTCAGACTTAGCCCCTCCCTGCCCCCTAGTGGTTAACTCCTTCACTGCCAGTGTCATTTACATAGGAATCAGTGCATTTAAATAGCACTGATTTCTAAATAAATGACAACGGTCCCAAAAAATGTGTCAAAAATGTCCGATGTGTCCGCCATAATGTCGCAGTCACAATAAAAAAAAAAATCGCTGATCGCCGCCATTACTAGTAAAAAAAAAAAAAAATTATTAATAAAAATGCTATAAAACTATCCCCTATTTTGTAAACGCTATAACTTTTGCGCAAACAAATCATTAATCGCTAATTGCGATTTTTTTTGTAACAAAAATATGTAGAAGAATACGTATGGGCCTAAACTGAGGAAAAAAAAAAGTTTTTTTTTTTATATATTTTTGGGGGATATTTATTATAGCAAAAAGTAAAAAATATTGATTTTTTTTCAAAATTGTCGCTCTATTTTTGTTTATAGAGCGCAAAAAATAAAAACCGCAGGGGCGATCAAATACCACCAAAAGAAAGCTCTATTTGTGGGAAAAAAAGGACGCCAATTTTGTTTGGGAGCCACGTCGCACGACTGCACAATTGTCAGTTAAAGCGACGCAGTGCCGAATCGCAAAAAGGGGCCTGGTCCTTTGGCTGCCAATTGGTCCGGGGCTGAAGTGGTTAAAGTCCTTCTCTACTCTATTTTTTTTTATATTTTGGATCAGGCTAAGAATTATTAACACCCATTAGTTTTTCTTCTCTATCTGGTGAAAGAGTTTTAAACCGCTTTAATTGTTCACAAAATGATTACATACAACAGCCTCAACACACTCCTCCTTCATCGGGGCTTGGTAGCTTTGACAAGGCCTAAATGGACTCAGTAAAGTTGATATGCAGCCAGTTACACACTATAGTGCCAAAAGTATTGGGACATCTGCCTTTACACGCACATGAACTTTAATGACAACCCCTTTAAAGTAAAAAAAAAAAAAAAAAAGTTTTTAGGTTTAGTAACACTTTAATCCTACAGAGATGCGGTGGAATAACCTCAAGAGAACCATTAACACCAGACGTCCTATAAAAGCTAAAGCAGGTTTGTTAAGAGGAATGGTCAAAATTTCCTCCTTAACATTGTGAAAAATGTCTATAGGGTAATGTCCCCTTAAGGCAGAGAAGTAGCACAGAGCAGACAGAGGCAAAGCGGAGGCACGGAAATCAGACAGGAGATTGGGCAGTACGACAGAGAGTAGGCAGGAAGAGGAGCAGTAGCACAGAGAGCAGACAGGAGGCGAAGCAATGGCATAGAAAGCAGGCAGGAGGTGGGGCAGTGGCATAGAAAGCAGGCAGGAGGTGGGGCAGTGGCATAGAAAGCAGGCAGGAGGTGGGGCAGTGGCACAGAGGGCAGGCAGTAGGCAGGTCACTGACATGGAAAGAAGACAGAATGCAGAGTAGTGGCACAGAGCAAAGAGAGGCAACGTAGAGGCATGGAAAGAAGATAAGAAATTGGTCAGTAGCACAGAGAACAAGCAGGAAGAGGAGCAGTAGCACAGACAGCAGACAGGGGACGGAGAAGTAGCACAGAGAGCAGTCAGGCAGTGGAGCAGTGGCATAGAAAGCAGGCAGGAGATGGGGCAGTGGCACAGAGGGCAGGCAGTAGGCAGGTCACTGACATGAAAAAAATAAAAGACAGAAGGCAGAGCAGTGGCACAGAGCAGAGAGAGGCAAAGCGGAGGCACGGAAAGCAGAGAGGAGGCAGAGAAGTAGCACAGATAGCAAACAGGATGGCGGAGCAGTGGCAGAGAGCAGACAGGAGGCAGAGCAGTGGCAGAGAGCAGACAGGAGGCAGAGCAGTGGCAGAGAGCAGACAGGAGGCAGAGCAGTGGCAGAGAGCAGACAGGAGGCAGAGCAGTGGCAGAGAGCAGACAGGAGGCAGAGCAGTGGCAGAGAGCAGACAGGAGGCAGAGCAGTGGCAGAGAGCAGACAGGAGGCAGAGCAGTGGCAGAGAGCAGACAGGAGGCAGAGCAGTGGCAGAGAGCAGACAGGAGGCAGAGCAGTGGCAGAGAGCAGACAGGAGGCAGAGCAGTGGCAGAGAGCAGACAGGAGGCAGAGCAGTGGCAGAGAGCAGACAGGAGGCAGAGCAGTGGCAGAGAGCAGACAGGAGGCAGAGCAGTGGCAGAGAGCAGACAGGAGGCAGAGCAGTGGCAGAGAGCAGACAGGAGGCAGAGCAGTGGCAGAGAGCAGACAGGAGGCAGAGCAGTGGCAGAGAGCAGACAGGAGGCAGAGCAGTGGCAGAGAGCAGACAGGAGGCAGAGCAGTGGCAGAGAGCAGACAGGAGGCAGAGCAGTGGCAGAGAGCAGACAGGAGGCAGAGCAGTGGCAGAGAGCAGACAGGAGGCAGAGCAGTGGCAGAGAGCAGACAGGAGGCAGAGCAGTGGCAGAGAGCAGACAGGAGGCAGAGCAGTGGCAGAGAGCAGACAGGAGGCAGAGCAGTGGCAGAGAACAGACAGGAGGCAGAGCAGTGGCAGAGAGCAGACAGGAGGCAGAGCAGTGGCAGAGAGCAGACAGGAGGCAGAGCAGTGGCAGAGAGCAGACAGGAGGCAGAGCAGTGGCAGAGAGCAGAGAGAGGCAAAGCGGAGGCACGGAAAGCAGAGAGGAGGCAGAGAAGTAGCACAGATAGCAAACAGGATGGCGGAGCAGTGGCAGAGAGCAGACAGGAGGCAGAGCAGTGGCAGAGAGCAGACAGGAGGCAGAGCAGTGGCAGAGAGCAGACAGGAGGCAGAGCAGTGGCAGAGAGCAGACAGGAGGCAGAGCAGTGGCACAGAGCAGACAGGAGGCAGAGCAGTGGCACAGAGCAGACAGGAGGCAGAGCAGTGGCACAGAGCAGACAGGAGGCAGAGCAGTGGCACAGAGCAGACAGGAGGCAGAGCAGTGGCACAGAGCAGACAGGAGGCAGAGCAGTGGCACAGAGCAGACAGGAGGCAGAGCAGTGGCACAGAGCAGACAGGAGGCAGAGCAGTGGCACAGAGCAGACAGGAGGCAGAGCAGTGGCACAGAGCAGACAGGAGGCAGAGCAGTGGCACAGAGCAGACAGGAGGCAGAGCCGTGGCACAGAGCAGACAGGAGGCAGAGCCGTGGCAAAGAGCAGACAGGAGGCAGAGCCGTGGCAAAGAGCAGACAGGAGGCAGAGCCGTGGCAAAGAGCAGACAGGAGGCAGAGCCGTGGCAAAGAGCAGACAGGAGGCAGAGCCGTGGCAAAGAGCAGACAGGAGGCAGAGCCGTGGCAAAGAGCAGACAATAGGCAGAGCAGTGGCAAAGAGCAGACAGGAGGCAGAGCAGTGGCAGAGAGCAGACAGGAGGCAGAGCAGTGGCAGAGAGCAGACAGGAGGCAGAGCAGTGGCAGAGAGCAGACAGGAGGCAGAGCAGTGGCAGAGAGCAGACAGGAGGCAGAGCAGTGGCAGAGAGCAGACAGGAGGCAGAGCAGTGGCAGAGAGCAGACAGGAGGCAGAGCAGTGGCAGAGAGCAGACAGGAGGCAGAGCAGTGGCAGAGAGCAGACAGGAGGCAGAGCAGTGGCAGAGAGCAGACAGGAGGCAGAGCAGTGGCAGAGAGCAGACAGGAGGCAGAGCAGTGGCAGAGAGCAGACAGGAGGCAGAGCAGTGGCAGAGAGCAGAGAGGAGGCAGAGAAGTAGCACAGATAGCAAACAGGATGGCGGAGCAGTGGCAGAGAGCAGACAGGAGGCAGAGCAGTGGCAGAGAGCAGACAGGAGGCAGAGCAGTGGCAGAGAGCAGACAGGAGGCAGAGCCGTGGCAAAGAGCAGACAGGAGGCAGAGCCGTGGCAAAGAGCAGACAAAAGGCAGAGCAGTGGCAAAGAGCAGACAGGAGGCAGAGCCGTGGCAAAGAGCAGACAGGAGGCAGAGCCGTGGCAAAGAGCAGACAGGAGGCAGAGCCGTGGCAAAGAGCAGACAGGAGGCAGAGCCGTGGCAAAGAGCAGACAGGAGGCAGAGCCGTGGCAAAGAGCAGACAAAAGGCAGAGCAGTGGCAAAGAGCAGACAGGAGGCAGAGCAGTGGCACAGAGAGTAGACAGGAGGCAGAGCAGTGGCACAGAGAGCAGACAGGAGGCAGAGCAGTGGCAGAGAACAGACAGGAGGCAGAGCAGTGGCAGAGAGCAGACAGGAGGCAGAGCAGTGGCAGAGAGCAGACATTAGGCAGAGCAGTGGCAGAGAGCAGACAGGAGGCAGAGCAGTGGCAGAGAGCAGAGAGAGGAAAAGCGGAGGCACGGAAAGCAGAGAGGAGGCAGAGAAGTAGCACAGATAGCAAACAGGATGGCGGAGCAGTGGCAGACAGGAGGCAGAGCAGTGGCACAGATCAGACAGGAGGCAGAGCAGTGGCACAGAGCAGACAGGAGGCAGAGCAGTGGCACAGAGCAGACAGGAGGCAGAGCAGTGGCACAGAGCAGACAGGAGGCAGAGCAGTGGCACAGAGCAGACAGGAGGCAGAGCAGTGGCACAGAGCAGACAGGAGGCAGAGCAGTGGCACAGAGCAGACAGGAGGCAGAGCAGTGGCACAGAGCAGACAGGAGGCAGAGCAGTGGCACAGAGCAGACAGGAGGCAGAGCAGTGGCACAGAGCAGACAGGAGGCAGAGCAGTGGCACAGAGCAGACAGGAGGCAGAGCAGTGGCAAAGAGCAGACAGGAGGCAGAGCAGTGGCAAAGAGCAGACAGGAGGCAGAGCCGTGGCAAAGAGCAGACAGGAGGCAGAGCCGTGGCAAAGAGCAGACAGGAGGCAGAGCCGTGGCAAAGAGCAGACAAAAGGCAGAGCAGTGGCAAAGAGCAGACAGGAGGCAGAGCAGTGGCAGAGAGCAGACAGGAGGCAGAGCAGTGGCAGAGAGCAGACAGGAGGCAGAGCAGTGGCAGAGAGCAGACAGGAGGCAGAGCAGTGGCAGAGAGCAGACAGGAGGCAGAGCAGTGGCAGAGAGCAGACAGGAGGCAGAGCAGTGGCAGAGAGCAGACAGGAGGCAGAGCAGTGGCAGAGAGCAGACAGGAGGCAGAGCAGTGGCAGAGAGCAGACAGGAGGCAGGAGGCAGAGCAGTGGCAGAGAGCAGACAGGAGGCAGAGCAGTGGCAGAGAGCAGACAGGAGGCAGAGCCGTGGCAAAGAGCAGACAGGAGGCAGAGCCGTGGCAAAGAGCAGACAGGAGGCAGAGCCGTGGCAAAGAGCAGACAGGAGGCAGAGCCGTGGCAAAGAGCAGACAGGAGGCAGAGCCGTGGCAAAGAGCAGACAAAAGGCAGAGCAGTGGCAAAGAGCAGACAGGAGGCAGAGCAGTGGCAAAGAGCAGACAGGAGGCAGAGCAGTGGCACAGAGAGTAGACAGGAGGCAGAGCAGTGGCACAGAGAGCCGACAGGAGGCAGAGCAGTGGCAGAGCAGTTTTTCACAAACTTTGTTCAGTCAAGGCACCCTTTAAAATTATGGACAGTCTTGAGGTACCCAATTCTAAAATATAAAAAAAACTATTCTAATAGCTTTACATAATGCAGCAACATCCACATGTAGGACACCCAACGTTTAGGCGATTTATTCTTTCAAAGCAAATACACTTTTGCACAATGGTACTGACTAGTATCCCTATGTTTCTCTTCTTCCTCAATTTCTCTCTCAGTCAGCTAATGTCACCCCAGTGCTGAGGGAGAGGGGACAGAGGAGGGTCAAACAAGGATGCTGTGGAGGCAACAGACATCCTCCTTATCAACTGATGACACCATTGGTTGTTAGGATGCCAGGGTCTAGAAAGTCACAATGGTGCACAATGACAACCTGTGGCTTTCTGTAACTAAAAAGCAGGCTTCATCCATCATATCATTTTTGATCAATTTTTAGGCATTTTGCCAAGGCACCCCTGAAGAAATCTCCAGGCATTCTGGTTGAAAAAAGTCTGACAGAGGTTGCAGAACTGTAGGACATAGCACACATAGCACAGGTGGGGAGAGGTTTGCTACAAAAAAGAAAAACCAAGACAATGCTTGTATATTTAGCAATGCATGCTGGGAATTGTAGTCCCTGAGACACCACCGTACCTTGGGCTGCCCGAACTGCCAAGGTGTGCCTTTAGAAACAACTACGTGACAGCAGCTGCAGTAAGGGGACATTCACAGTGTGACATTTTAATAGGCTTTATTTCGTACAGAACCTGAAATACCAGCCAAGCCCGGGACCTCACCCAGCCATTACCCACCCAAGGGCCTGGC
>CM053037.1:193754939-193822439 GCA_028564925.1 Lithobates sylvaticus | reverse complement strand
GTGTGCAAACCCAGTGGAACCAACACTACAACATATCCATTTGGGGTTCCTAGCACCAAGTGGCCCCAAGATACAGGGCCACTTGGTGCTAGGAACCCCATATGGATATGTTGTAGTGTTGGTTCCACTGGGTTTGCACACCAAATTTGGGGTTCCTAGCACCAAGTGGCTCCGAGATACGAACTGGTAGTTAAGGGTTCCTAGATGCCCCCTAGCTGCAGCCAGAATTGGGGTCTCTGGACCCAAAGGGTCCCGAAATGATATTGCTGCAGATGGACACAGTTGACCGACTTTGGGGCCCTGTATCCTGGGGCCACTTGGTGCTAGAAAATACAAATTTGGATATGTTGTAGTGCTGGGGTTCCTAGCACCGAGTGGCCCCGTGATACGAGGCCCCAAAGTTGGGTCAGAAAATGTCAAGCACTTTTCTGCAGCAGAGAAGGACGACATTTTCCGAATCGACTTTGGGGCCTCGTATCTCGGGGCCACTTGGTGCTAGGAAATCCAAAATTTGGATATGTATTGTTGGTTCCACTGGGTTTGCACACCAAATTTGGGGTTCCTACCACCAAGTGGCCCCGAGATATGGGGCCGCAAAGTCGGGTCGGAAAATGTAATTTTTTGCTGCAGAAAAGCGCTTGACTCCAGTATAAGCCGAGGTCAGCACAAAAAAAATGTGCTGAAAAACTCGGCTTATACTCGAGTATATACGGTACGTGGAAAACCTTCCCAGAAAAGTGGAGGTTGTTTTAGCCACAAAAGGAAGCAACTACATTCTAAAAAGGACATAGTTTTGGAATGGGATGCTCCCAGAAGAGTGGAGGTTGGCAACATCCCTGTAGAAGCAGCTGCTAGGAGGTCAGTTCCTCCTGATGAAGGCATGGCCCCAGAAGAAACCTACAGAACATCCAAGAGCCCTACGAAGTGTGTGCGCAAGTGCTTGAGAATCAGGGCAGCAGCAAATCTATGTTTGCCTGTGGAGAGGGAAAAAGAGGGGTAGTTGAATCAGCGAACCTGTGTAGTCCAACAGCTGACAACTCAATTTGGGATTTCGCTAGAGCTGAGGAACAGTGTTGTCAGTGCAAACCAGAAGTTTAGAGCTCGCTGGATTTCTGGCAGATCATGTTTTTTTCCCCTACCTGCAGCATTTGCAATAGGGGTAAAACTTGGGGAAATGTGCATGTACTGCAGAAATGTAATGAATATTTTTCTGACATACTCCAAGTCAGGGGTGTTCAACCCACGGCCCAAGAGAGCTCAACACGTGGCCCGGGCATGTCTGGCAGGGACGCTGTGCAGGCATTGAACCCACGGCGGCTAGCAGGAACAAGCTAGGCACAGGCATAAATGGAGAGACGCCGGGGATGTCGTATAAGCATAGCGGCCAAGGCGACCAGCACCGAGAATCATGGCCATGGCTTGAGGGATGGCGGGGTTGCCGTTTTTGTAGCAGTACTGGAAGTAGTGAATACGGGGACTCCTGATAGTGGCAGGCCAGTAAATGGGGGGGGGGGGGTGTTCTGAGATGGGCTGCAACCCCCAGACACCAGTTACAACCCCAAATATTAGTTGTGCCCCCCCAGCCCAAAACCTACCAAAAAGCACATAGTGCTGTGTGGGGAAATAGTGGGCAGGGAGGGGGCGCAATTGAAATCTGAGGAGGAAGTGCAGTCCACCCCAGAACCCCCCTGGAGTGCCCTCTTATGCGGCGTACACACGGTCGGAATTTCCGATGGAAACAGTCCGATGGGAGCTTTTGCATCGGATTTTCCGACCGTGTGTATGCCCATCGGTCTTTTTCTGTCGGCATTTCCGACGGACTTTGGATTGAGAACCTGTTCTTAATTTTTCCGACGGAAAACCTTTCTATCGGATTTTTCGATCGTGTGTTTGCAATTCCGACATGCAAAATACCGACGCATGCTCGGAAACAATTCGACGCATGCTCGGAAGCATTAAACTTCCCTTTTATAGTGCCGAACGTGTTGTATGTCGCGGTGTTATTGACTGTCGGAATTTGGTGTGACCGTGGGTAGGCAAGACAGTTTGAGCGAAATTCCGTCGGAATTCCGACGGGAAAACCATCAGAGCTTTTTCCGACGAGAATTCCGACCGTGTGTACGCGGCATTACTTTTATAATGAAAAATATAACAAAAATTAAGATTTCTCAGATAGGGACATTGGGGTTGATTTACTAAAGGCAAATCCACTTTGCTCTACAAGTGCACTCGGAAGTGCAGTCACTTTAGATCACTGTAGATCTGAGGGGAAGCTCTGCAGATTTTATCATCCAATCACGTGCAAGCAAAAATGACGTTTTTGATTTTCCTTGCATGTCCCCCTCAGATCTACAGTGACTGCACTTCCAAGTGCACTTGTAGTGCAAAGTGTTTTTTCCTTTAGTAAATCAACCCCATTGTCTACATCAGTGATCATTAACTTGTGACCTGCCCAACCTTTTCTACTCATCAGCTCTCCTTGGTGTATTTAATGTGTAGCACAAGAAAATTCCTCTTCTTCCAATGTGGCCGGGGAAGGTCAAAAAGGTTGGCCACCCCTGGTCTAAGTCTTCATGTTTTCATGTTCACCTCATGACCCATGCTAGTGCCGTCAGTGACTCCTCAAGATATTTCATGAACAGAAGACAGGAAGGACACCTCTATGGTTCAGCATCCTCCATAAGGTGTAAAAAAAGAAGCACCATGTATATTTTTAATGGAATAAAAAGTAGTGCGTGTCCTCAGAACAGGACGCTCAGAATTCAAATTGTGAGTGTTGAATGATGGCATCCCCCATTATGCTCTGTGGTTTCCTCCACCAGCGTCTAAGTCAGCCTTTCTCAACCTTTTCAACACAGAGGAACCCTTGAAATAGTTCTCCAGTCTCGGGGGAACCCCTGGTAAAAATGTGAGATCTAAAACTCATGATACATTACCGTGATGGTCAGTGGGAAGAGTGGCCCTTACAATTGTGGTCATTGGGAAGAATTACCTCCTTACAGATAGCTAAAAAGAACAATGGTGTCGCTGGGAACTTATCCGAGAGGCAGAAATGACCCAATGCTGAAGGAACCCCTAGCAACCTCTGGAGGAAGACTGGTTGAGAATCACTGGTCTAATGCCACATACACGCGAGCGGACTTTGACGGACTAGGTCCGACGGTCTTTCCGACGGACTTTTGACGGAGTCTCGACAAACTTTCCAAATGAACGGACTTGGCCACGCACAATCACACTAAAGTCTGATGGATTCGAACGTGATGACGTACGACTGGACTAGAATAAGGAAGTTCGTAGCCAGGAGCCAATAGCTGCCCTAGCGTCGTTTGTCCGTCGGACTAGCACACAGACGAGCGGATTTTTCGTTAGGAACTGGGTCCGGCAGAAAAATTTGAAGAATGTTCTATTTCTAAAGTCTGTCAGATTTTTCGACAGCAAAAGTCTGATGGAGCCCACACGCGATCGAATTGTCTGACGGATTCGTTCACACAGCCTATTCATCACTAGAGACCAGTGACATCACCAAGACCCTTCATATTCATGAGAACACAGCCTATACATTACTAGAGACCAGTGACATCACAGAGACCCTTCATATTCATGGGAACACAGCCTATCCAATCACTAGAGACCAGTGACATCACCAAGACCTTCATATTCATGAGAACACAGCCTATCCAATCACTAGAGACCAGTGACATCACAGAGACCCTTCATATTCATGAGAACACAGCCTATCCAATCACTAGAGACCAGCAACATCACGAGACCCTTCATATTCATGAGAACACAGCCTATCCAATCACTAGAGACCAGTGACATCACAGAGACCCTTCATAATCATGAGAACATAGCCTATCCAATCACTAGAGACCAGTGACATCATCGATGGGAACACAGCCCATCCATTCACTAGAGACCAGTGACATCACCAAGACCCTTCATGTTCATGAGAACACAGTCTATCCAATCACTAGAGACCAGTGACATCACCAAGACCCTTCATATTCATGAAAACACAGCCTATCCATCACTAGAGACCAGTGACATCACAGAGACCCTTCATATTCATGAGAACACAGCCTATCCAAACACTAGAGATCAGTGACATCACCGAGACCCTTCATATTCATGAGAACGCAGCCTATCCAATCACTAGAGTCCAGTGACATCACCGAGACCCTTCATATTCATGGGAACACAGCCTATCCAATCACTAGAGACCAGTGACATCACCAAGACCCTTCATGTTCATGAGAACATAGCCTATCCATTCACTAGAGACGAGTCGGACCTTTGCTGTCGAAAAGTCCATGCCGAACACATTAGAGATGTAGGGGTCCATCCATGTAACGGGGGACCAGGAGATTGGCACTCCCTGAAGTGTGCCGGAGATGAAGATATTCCCTCTGTAGCACAATGGAGTTCAATGGCGCAGGTAGGGGGATAGAGAAGTAGAGAAGCACCTTGCATCGAGGGTTCAGCGTTATGGGAAATGAAGTAGTACTGACAATTCTTAGGTTGGGTACACGGAGGGAAAGTATGTGAATTACAGTTGTATTAACACAGAAACCCCAACAAAATAAATATCTAAGTATTGTTTTTCGTGTGCATCACTTAAAATGAATAACAGTAAAAAATAATGATGATTTGTTCTATCATCGCAGAGCAACTGTTAAGTAAATTGACATTAAACTCCTCCAAGAAACACTGAGAATCAGTAGAGCCAGAAGTGAGTGCCGTATGTTTTCACCTGTCACGGTGCTCTAGACTGAGGAGGTCCCGAGCAGTCATGCCCCATTAAGCACTATGTGTATGTTTATTGCTGAAAGATCAGTGACAGAGACAGGTGGTCTTTCATCAGTGTTGGTTCCCTGGGGGTGCTGGAGATAATAGCAGGCTACGGAATCATGTTCTGTAATAACCTGAGTACACGGAACATTAAACTCTCACTTTAACAAGAATAACGGCTTTCAGACGGATTGAATGTTTGAAGCGGAACTTAAAAGTTAAACAGGTAAAGATACAGTTGAAAAACACCAATCAGCCATAATATGACCACCCACCATAACCTGTCCAGGCATGGACTCCACCAGACCCCCTGAAGGTACGCGGTGGTACCTGGCACTAAGCCATCAGTAGAAGATAATTAAAGTCCTGTAAGTTGGGAGGTGGAGCCTCCATGGATTGGACTTGTTTTTCCAGAACATCCCACAGATGCTCGATTGGATTGAGATCTGGAGAATTTGGAGGTCAAGCCAACACTTTAACTGCTTCAGATCCGCGCTATAGCCTAATGACAGCTACAGCTCTAACCTACTTTGCCGGGAGTATGTCTATTGGCATCCTCCCATGCCCGAGCGGCTTGCGCGCCCCCTGCAGGAGGAGAAAAAAAAAAGCAGATCACCGGCGGCTGCGAGAGGAACATCGGTCCCGATCAAGGAGAGCTGCCGCCAGCTCATCTGTGCCCACCTGTGCCACCTGCCAGTGCCACCTAGCAGTACACAACAGTGACACCTACCAGTGCCACCTATCAGTGCCTCATCAACAGTGCCGCCTATCACTGCCAGCTATCAGTGCCACCCAGTGGCCATCAGTGCCGCCATATCTGTCCCCACCAGTGCCACCTTATCTGTCCCCACCAGTGCCACCTTATCTGTCCCCACCAGTGCCACCTTATCTGTCCCCACCAGTGCCACCTTATCTGTCCCCACCAGTGCCACCTATCAGTGCCGCCTTATCTGTCCCCACCAGTGCCGCCTTATCTGTCCCCACCAGTGCCGCCTTATCTGTCCCCACCAGTGCCGCCTTATCTGTCCCCACCAGTGCCGCCTTATCTGTCCCCACCAGTGCCGCCTTATCTGTCCCCACCAGTGCCGCCTTATCTGTCCCCACCAGTGCCACCTATCTGTCCCCACCAGTGCCGCCTTATCTGTCCCCACCAGTGCCGCCTTATCTGTCCCCACCAGTGCCGCCTTATCTGTCCCCACCAGTGCCGCCTTATCTGTCCCCACCAGTGCCGCCTTATCTGTCCCCACCAGCGCCGCCTTATCTGTCCCCACCAGTGCCGCCTTATCTGTCCCCACCAGTGCCGCCTTATCCGTCCCCACCAGTGCCGCCTTATCCGTCCCCACCAGTGCCGCCTTATCCGTCCCCACCAGTGCCGCCTTATCCGTCCCCACCAGTGCCGCCTTATCTGTCCCCACCAGTGCCGCCTCATCAGCGTATATCAATGAAGGAGAAAAACTACATGTTTGCAAAATTTTATAACAAACTATGAAACAAAATTTTTTCAACATTTTCCATCTTTTTTTGTTTGTTTAGCAAAAAATAAAAAACCCAGCTGTGATTAAATACCACCAAAATAAAGCTCTATTTGTGGGAAAAAAATATAAAAATTAAATTTGGGTACAGTGTAGTATGACCGCGCAATTGTCATTCAAAGTGCGTCAGTGCTGAAAGCTGAAAATTAGTCTGGGCAGGAGGGGGGGTTTAAGTGTCCATTAAGCAAGTGGTTAAACTTTAGTTCTGATACTCGCCTGCCCATTGTAGGCCCTTTTGGCTGTGGACACCAGTCAGCATGGGCACCCTGACTGGTCTGCGGCTACGCAGCCCCATACACAACAAACTGCGATACTCTGTGTGTTCTGACACCCTTCTATCAGCATTCACTTTTTCAGCAGTTTGAGCCCCCAAAAATCAGACCTCAAATGCTGTGCAGTCCCGATGTGTACCACCCAGCTCTCCTCTATGCTGAGCAGTATCTACATTCAATGCTCTTCTGATGCCTGGACTCCAGTGCAAAGGAACGACCACAAGCCCTCTAAGGCTTCAAGTATACTGCTGCTGGTAAACGGACGTGAAGGAGCAGTTTGGCATTTTTTATGGCCAAGCCCAACCCCTGAAAAACAACCCCACACCATATTCCCCCCTCCACCAAATGATTTGCACCAGTGCACAAAGCAAGTCCATAAAGACATGGATGAGCGAGTTTGGGGTGGAGGAACTTGTCTGGCCTGCTGAGTCTTGACCTTAACCCGATTAGAACACCTTTGGGATGAACTGTGAGCCAGGCCTTCTCGTCCAACATCAGTGGTCAAACATTCCAATAGACACACTCCTAAACCTTGTGGACGGCCTTCCAAGAAGAGTTGAAGCTGTGATAGCTGCAAAGGGTGGGCCAACTTAATATTGAACCCTACGGACTAAGACAGGGATGCCATTAAAGTTCATGTGAGTGTAAAGGCAGGCGTCCCAATACTTTTGGTAATATAGTGTATGTGTTTATTTCCATGATGCATCTGTTTTCTTCTCAGGCTGACAAGACATGAGAGTCCTGATGTCATTGTTACTCACAAAGCACAAGTCCTGAGAGCGGATTGCGTTGTCTCGGCTGTTTATTATAGGCACAGACACAAAGAGGGAACAACTTAATTATTCTGAATGATCTTAGAGAATGACGGAGAAAAAGCCGGTGTCATCCTTGTTTTCTGCCTCCTGGTAATAATATCAGACCGGCCCATCAACCTTCATTACACGGGAGCCGCACATTACTAATCTGAGAGACCACACAAAGCCATCCGACTCCAAGAACCACAAATCCAATATTTTAGTAAATATTCTATATATACGTCTCATCCGCCTTATGGAATCACTTTTCTATGGTTTGGAAGGTTGGCAGGCGATTCGCATTACTGATATGTGCTGCACACAACTCTGCTGCAGGACTCTACTCCTTCCTCTAACTCTCCTCTCCTGAAATACTCTGCACTACTGGAGGACTCTGCTCCTTCCTCTAGAACTCTCCTCTCCTGAAATACTCTGCACAACTGGAGGTCTCTGCTCCTTCCTCTAGAACTCTCCTTTCCTGAAATACTCTGCTGGAGGTCTCTGCTCCTTCCTCTAACTCTCCTTTCCTGAAATCCTCTGCTCTACTGGAGGTCTCTGCTCCTTCCTCTAGATCTCTCCTCTCCTGAAATACTCTGCTGGAGGTCTCTGCTCCTTCCTCTAGAACTCTCCTCTCATGAAATACTCTGCACTACTGGAGGTCTCTGCTCCTTCCTCTAGAACTCTCCTCTCCTGAAATACTCTGCACTATTGGAGGACTCTGCTCCTTCCTCTAGAACTCTCCTTTCCTGAAATACTCTGCTGGAGGTCTCTGCTCCTTCCTCTAGAACTCTCCTCCCCTGAAATACTCTGCACTGCTGGAGGTCTCTGCTCCTTCCTCTAGAACTCTCCTCTCCTGAAATACTCTGCACTACTGGAGGTCTCTGCTCCTTCCTCTAGAACTCTCCTCTCCTGAAATACTCTGCTGGAGGTCTCTGCTCTGCTGCAGGACTCTGCTCCTTCCTCTAGAACTCTCCTCTCCTGAAATACTCTGCTCTGCTGGAGGTCTCTGCTCCTCCTGCTATGCTAAGCACCCCTCAATAAATATCATTAAATGGTATTTCATTTTGTATTATTTGCCTCTCTAGTCCTCAAAGGAAGGGCTGGATTACCACCAACATATCACCTGTCCATAAATTCATCTAATCCCACCTCACTTATGTCTTTTACACCAGTAACACATCTCTGCTGAGAACCCCCTCCACGCTACAACTACCCTCCGAGCAAAGAACTTGTTAACAATTACTCCTAAGCTCGGCCTCCACCCTGCAGTTTCAGGGTGTGACTCCTTCATGTCTCAGTCCTCCCTTCTTCAGCCGCATCTCCCTACTGATAAACCACCTGCTGCTGGTTCCTTATTGCAGAACATGTTGGGGTGCTCCTTCCTCTAGAACTCTCCTCTCCTGAAATACTCTGCTCTGCTGGAGGTCTCTGCTCCTTCCTCTAGAACTCTCCCCTCCTGAAATACTCTGCTCTGCTGGAGGACTCTGCTCCTTCCTCTATAACTCTCCTCTCCTGAAATACTCTGCACTGCTGGAGGACTCTGCTCCTTCCTCTATAACTCTCCTCTCCTGAAATACTCTGCTCCTTCCTCTATAACTCTCCTCTCCTGAATTACTCTGCTGGAGGACTCTGCTCTTCCTCTATAACTCTCCTCTCCTGAATTACTCTGCTGGAGGACTCTGCTCCTTCCTCTATAACTCTCTTCTCCTGAAATACTCTGCATTGCTGGAGGACTCTGCTCCTTCCTCTATAACTCTACTCTCCTGAAATACTCTGCTCTGCTGGATGACTCTGCTCCTTCCTCTATAACTCTACTCTCCTGAAATACTCTGCTCTGCTGGAGGACTCTGCTCCTCCCTCTAGAACTCTCCTCTCCTGAAATACTCTGCACTGCTGGAGGACTCTGCTTCCTTCCTCTATAACTCTCCTCTCCTGAAATACTCTGCTCTGCTGGATGACTCTGCTCCTTCCTCTATAACTCTACTCTCCTGAAATACTCTGCTCTGCTGGAGGACTCTGCTCCTCCCTCTAGAACTCTCCTCTCCTGAAATACTCTGCACTGCTGGAGGACTCTGCTCCTTACTCTATAACTCTCCTCTCCTGAAATACTCTGCACCGCTGGAGGACTCTGCTCCTTCCTCTATAACTCTCCTCTCCTGAAATACTCTGCTCAGATATACATTTTGGTATAATTAAATCCTGTGTGGTAAATGCATGGCTGATAATTGTGATGTAGGATTAATGTGGAGTAGAAATGTAATTTAAATGCGAATTTGTTTTCTACAATGACAATCAATCTTCTGTCATAATAAAAAAAAAAGAAAAAAAAAAAAAAGGAGAAAATACATAATTAACCCCCAACCTTGAAATGTGGCTGCTGTAGCATGTACTTGTATGAGAAAGTCTCCTGTTCTCTATGTGTGAAATCCATGGCGTTACTGCCAGTCCCTCTGCTTTCCTATTAAAAACTGACCACACTAAGCAGGGGAACACACCGTGGTCAGTTCTCTAGCTGGGAACTCACCCTGCTCCCCTCCAAGGATTAGACTTTTTTTGACACCCCCCCCCCCCGCCCCGTTGCACAATCAATCATTCATTGGAAAGCACAGTGTCCTGCAAAAAAAAATGCTAAAAAAAAAAAAGATAAAAAAATTAAATAAAAAAATGCTAAAAAAAAATAAAATAAAAATAAAAAATAAATGCTAAAAAATAAATAAAGAAAAGCCAGAAAGAAGGAAAAAAATTAATAAAAACACGCGATGCTCAGGTGTGAATGTAGCCTAAAATTAGCAGTAGACCAGCATCAGGGCGATCCCCCCTCCAGTGTACACATGCAGCGGCTTCACTTGTCAGGATGATGAAAGGGGAACGGGAGAATACACGCTCGCTTGCAGCATGTAGGTGCAGAGGTATCGGTGAAAAGAACAAGTATATTGGTTGCAAAACACAATGAACAGTTGCTCGGGGCACAAATAATATCAGGTGCATCTCTACAGCCCGAGGCTTCAACTCCTCTAGTTTAAATCCCTCCCTCTGAGAGCGGACGGATCAGTCTCACCCAAGTCACAGAGCAGGTACCTGTCTCTCCGCTTCACTCACTCAGGGAGCTTCACACTCTCCACACTTCACTGGTAAGCCAAAGTTTTGTTTTTACTTGAAACTTTTTCCAACTTTTTTTTGCTCTTCGCGCTCATTTTTCTCCAATACCTTTTTTTGCGAATCTACTTTTCTTTTTTTTACTGAATCATTTTTCTCCGGAGATGTAACTGCTGTCATTTTCTCAGCTGTTGGAGCCGTTCGGCAGGTGCCTTGTCCGGACACATCTCACAAAACTTGTAGGAAACTGAATTTATGGGACTTTTTTTTACGGCAGCTGTGAACTTTCAGAAGACATTGGCTTATATTAGAGTCATTTATTTTAAAAAGTTATTACGGAAGCATATTTTTGGTTTTAACATCTGTTTTTTTTTTTATTGTTATTCATTAGATCAAATATCAAGTTTTTGTTTTTTTCTAGAATCTAACTAAATTCTAATTTGTCACTGTTTAGAGACTTATAGCAAAAATTGCTATAATAGCCATAGCTATGCCTTACTAGCAAAAAAAAAAAAAAAACGTTGTACACCTGTTGCTGTATAGAAACTTCCTTTGCAGCAGAGCTGTACCAGTTTTGTCAGCTGTACCTGTGAGCATGATTAGTTTTACTTTATTTTTATTTATCTGCTATATATATGTGTGTGTGTGTGTGTGTGTGTGTGTGTGTGTGTGTGTGTGTGTGTGTGTGTGTGTGTGTGTGTGTGTGTGTGTGTGTGTGTGTGTGTGTGTGTGTGTGTGTGTGTGTGTGTGTGTATATATATATATATATATATATATATATATATATATATATATATATATATATATATATGTCAGCTGTACCTGTGAGCATGATTAGTTTTACATATATATATATATATATATCTTGATTTTAAAATGCACAGAATTTTATATAAAGCTGCTTATTAATTACAATCATTCTCTAAAGAAGTTCTCATTGATCTCTAATTATAAACTAGTTAGAATGTTAAGGTTCTAGATCAGCCTCGCTCAACCTTTTTAACATGGAGGAACCCTTTAAAATAGAAGAACGTTCCTTACATTGGTGATCAGTGAGAAGAATGTTCCTTACATTGGTGATCAGTGGGAAGAATGTTCCTTACATTGGTGATCAGTGAGAAGAATGTTCCTTACATTGGTGATCAGTGGGAAGAACGTTCCTTACATTGGTGATCAGTGAGAAGAATGTTCCTTACATTGGTGATCAGTGGGAAGAATGTTCCTTACATTGGTGATCAGTGGGAAGAATGTTCCTTACATTGGTGATCAGTGAGAAGAATGTTCCTTACATTGGTGATCAGTGAGAAGAATGTTCCTTACATTGGTGATCAGTGGGAAGAATGTTCCTTACATTGGTGATCAGTGAGAAGAATGTTCCTTACATTGGTGATCAGTGAGAAGAATGTTCCTTACATTGGTGATCAGTGAGAAGAATGTTCCTTACATTGGTGATCAGTGGGAAGAATGTTCCTTACATTGGTGATCAGTGGGAAGAATGTTCCTTACATTGGTGATCAGTGGGAAGAATGTTCCTTACATTGGTGATCAGTGGGAAGAATGTTCCTTACATTGGTGGTCAGTGGGAAGAATGTTCCTTACATTGGTGATCAGTGAGAAGAATGTTCCTTACATTGGTGATCAGTGAGAAGAATGTTCCTTACAGTATGAAGAATCCCACTTACAGATAGATAAAAAGATCAATGGTCTGTCTCAGTGGTTACTTATCTAAGAGATGGAAATTGCTCACTGCTCAAGAAACCCCTGGAGGAACCTTAGTTGAGAAACCTTGTTTAAGATCTTAGACCAGACTCTCAAACTTTTGAAGATAGAGGAACCCTTGAAATAACTTTCTGATCTTAGGGAACCCCTGCTAAAAATTACTATATCTAAAATTCATTATACACTAGTGTGATGGTCAGTGGGAAGAACGCTCCTTACACATGGACATTGGGATGAATTGGCACCTTACAGAGAGCTAAAAAGATCAATGGTGTCAGAGGGAACTTATCTGAGAGTCAGAAAATCGCTCAATGCTGAAGGAACCTCTAGAAACCTCTGGAGGAACCCTGGTTGAGAAACCCTGTCTTAGACTAATGAATATAATGAAACCACCAAATTATTTTTTTCCCCCCCACAGACTGACATAAACATGCACGCTCAGAGGGTCTATATGCTTAGGTTTACGTCAGTGAAAGGGGGTTGTATATAGATTATATATACAGTATAATATAATAACAGAGATGGAAATCGGCTAAATCCTCCAAAATCCTCAGCCGATCGCCATATGTCTTCCCCAAAAACAGGCGGCCTTGAGAAGTCTGGCGCCATCTGCTGGAGACTCTAAATAGGGGCATGAGACTGTAGCCAAAATTCATACCAAATTGGCCACTGCTTGTGAAAAAAAAAATATAGCAGAGTTATGACTTAACATTACATGTTGGTAATCCAAGCATGTGAAATAACAATTCTAAAGCGCTGATATGTATTACAAAATCTGAAATAACCCAAAGAATATAAAAAAAATATATAAAAAATAATATATATATAAAAAATATTTTAAAGATAACCAAATGACGTAGCTGCAACCAAAAATAAAAAAAGGTAATCCAAGCATGTGAAACAACATTACTAAAGCACTGATATGTATTATAACATCCGAAATAACCCAAAGAATATAAAAAAATATATATATATATAAAAAATATTTTAATATAACCAAATGATGTAGCTGCAACCAAAAATAAAAAAAAGGTAATCCAAGCATGTGAAACAACATTACTAAAGCGCTGATATGTATTATAACATCCGAAATAACCCAAAGAATATAAAAAAAATATATATAAAAAATATATATATATAAAAAAAAAATATATATAAAAAATATTGTAAGATAACCAAAAATAAAAAAAGGTAATCCAAGCATGTCATTTGTAAACTAAAATTTAAGCATTTTTTTTTTTTTAAATAACAAAATGCAAATAAACTTTATGGAAACAATCTCTTCCTCCAACTGGTAATTTTGTACCTAATGGGATTGTCTCCTAAATTCTGAAACGCCTTATTCTTGTGACACACGAGGGGTTGGGTGACAGCGGCATTGCCCTTGGATTACGCAATCCATGCCACATCATAAAAAAGGTTCCAATTAGATTGTGCCCTTTATAAAAAAAAAAAAAAAGAAATTGTCTTTACCAACTGCGCCTCTTTGTGAGATGTCACCAAGGATAAGGAAGTCTGTGTAACCAGTCGGATCAGATACGTAGGGTGAAACTAAAACTTGATGTGTTGTACAACCAGATATTCTAGAGACCTTCAACTGGTAAGTTGATGCTTATCTATTCTATGTTGGTTGGGTTTCACGAAGGGGAGAATTGACCCTTAAATGCAGATTTGGTTAGGCACTTGTGGTCGGCTTTTAAAACATTTATCGAAGCTTTAAAATAAAACTAGTAACTTTTCAATTAGGTGTGTTTGAAAAAAAAAAAACTTTAAAAAAAAGTATAGGAATTCCATCCAAAGTTTTTAGACCATCAAGTAGAAACTGACCGGCAATGGACAGAAACTAAACTTTCGAAGGGAATAATAGAATGTAGTTGCGAATGTGTTAGCAACATCCAGGGCAGCAAAGGAAATGCTAAGCGTATTCTACCAGAGCCAACAACAGAGCCTTAGAACGTTTGGTTTCATCGTTTGTTTTGACAACAGTAACCTTCAAAGGGGGGTAATTAGCACTGGCACTTTCGGGTATAGCCAAAAGAATAGCAGGGTGAAACTGACCCAGGCATGTCCAAGGCTGTATCAGGCTGGCTTTGCCGATACCTCAAAACTCACATTGTGAAGTGTGAGGTCTCCCAATTCCATTGTTCAAAACTCAATTACAAAAAAATAAATAATGACCCATTGTCATGCCAATCAGGCATTCAGAACAATGTGTATTTCTCTATTGGGACTAAAGTCATTCTAAAGCAGGAGGTGGGAAGCCTGGACACCACCAGCTGTTTGGACGCTACAAGTCCGTACTTGTCCTGCCAGCCGCTGGTGGTACTACATCTGGAAAAATGTATAATTTTTTCAGAAATTTGCTAAAGCCAAATCCAAAATTTGGTCCCTGTTGACTGGATATATGCAAGTTGATCTAGTGTCTACAGCCTATGCCCTGCCGAAGATTGTAGGTGCGCATTACAGCATTCAAATATAAGTAGTTGGAGTGTAGACTTTAGCAAAACACAATATTAAAGCTGGACATATATTAAATCGAAATTTGGATGGTACAGCATAAACTATTTATTTATTTATTTTTTTTTACACAAAAGTCTTGGTTTGAATCTAGATCTTGTAAAAAATAGTTTTGCTAGGCTCTCAGATTGTCTACAGCTAAAATAATTCCTATATTTTAAAGTTTTTTAATTTTTATATGCAAAAATTCTAAAAAAAAATTTAAATTTAAATTTTAGCTATATTATATATAAAAAAATGTAGCTAAAATAATTGCTATATATTTTAAAGTTTATTTAAACTTTAAAATATAGGAATTATTTTAACTATATATATATATATATATATATATATATATATATATATATATATATATATATATATATATATATATATATATATATATATATATATATATATATATATATATAACATAGCATAGCTAAAATAATTCCTACATTTAATTTTTTTTAGAATTTTGCATATAAAAATAAAAAAAAATAAACTTTAAAATATAGGAATTATTTTAGCTGTAGACAATCTGAGAGCCTAGCAAAACTATTTTTTACAAGATCTAGATTCAAACCAAGACTTTTGTGTAAAAAAAAAAAAATAAATAAATATATATATAAAATAGTGTGTGTGTATATATGTATAATATAGCTAAAATAATGCCTATATTTTCATGTTTTTTTAGAATTTTGCATAAAAAAAAAAAAAAGTTAACTTTAAAATATATAGGAATTATTTTAGCTATATATATATATATATATATATATATATATATATATATATATATATATATATATATATATATATATATATATATATATATATATATATAGCTAAAATAATTCCTATATATTTTAAAGTTAACATTTTTTTTTTTATATGCAAAATTCTAGAAAAAATTTAAAATATAGGAATTATTTTAGCTATATTATACATATATACAAACACACTATATATATATATATATATATATATATATATATATATATATATATACACACACACACACACACACACACACACACACACATATACATATACACACACACACACACACACACACATATCATATGTGTATATGTGTGTATAATATTATATATATATAAAAATATAATTAAAATAATTGCTATATAATTTTAAAGTTTATTTTTTTTTTTTATATGCAAAATTCTAAAAACTTTAAAATATAGGAATTATTTTAGCTATATTATATAACATTCTAAAAACTTTAAAATATAGGAAAAAAAAATTATATTATAATATATATATATATATATATATATATATATATATATATATATATATATATATATATATATATATACATACACACACACACACATACATACATATATATACACACACACACACACACACACACACACAAATACGTTCTCATATATATCAATTTATAATACAGTTATAGCAAAAGTAATCAGCTTCCAAACGCCATTTTCTTTGAAATCTCCAATTTCAGTGACCAGACGCGTTTAATATGATATATCCTTTGGCTGTTGTGCTGAATATTTATTGTAGCTTTATAAGTATTCTAGCCTGCAGTCAGCATTATAACAACCCAAAAGTGAAAACTCGAGTAGAGAAGATGGCGATTGCGCTCTTGCCTTGTATCGGCAGCGCCCAGAATTCGTGTTTTCAAGGCTGAGAATTAACCATTCTTCACGTCGCGCTAATAGCAGCTAAACCACTTGAATGAAATAAAGACGTTTCTTTTGGAAAATCAGTGCCCCGCGGCTCGCCGGCAATTAGTATGTATGTTTTCCAGAGCGATCTGTCAGGGGTTTTGTAACAATTCGTCGTTAAAATCATGCTGCTTCAAGCGGGTGATGAAATCACTTTTTATCTCACTGTCTGTTCTATTAATTCCCTGCCATAACACATCTTAACTCCTTAGACATGAGAACTGTACTACAAAACTTTCTCACGCCTTGAGTATCACTGAAAATAAAGAAACATGCCGCTACAAGTCACAAGGAAACTGGAAGGAGAGATAAAATAATGAAAAGGGGGAAAAAAAATAAATAAAAAAAAATCACCATCACCTTAGTCACCTGTAAACTATAAAAAAAAAAAAAAAAAGAAAAAAAAAATGGGAAAAGTTTCATAGCACAACTATAAGATGAACAAGGTGAGGACAATCTAGAATTTGATGGAACTCAGAGATCTTTGACAGTAAGGTGGCACCAGGTCTGGGTTTACCGTATATACTCGAGTATAAGCCGAGTTTTTCGGCACATTTTTTTGTGCTGAAAATGCCCCCCTCGGCTTATACTCGAGTCAAGCACTTTGCTGCAGCAGAGAAGGACATTTTCCGACCCGACTTTGGGGCCCCGTATTTAGGGGCCACTTGGTGCCAGGAATCCCAAATGCAACATATCCAAATTTTGGGTTCCTAGCAACAAGTGGCCCCCAAGATACGGGGCCCCAAAGTCAGTTCGGAAAATGTCATTCTCTGCTTCAGTAAAGTGCTTGACATTTTCCGACCCCGACTTTGGGGCCCCGTATCTCGAAGCCACTTGGTGCCAGGAATCCCAATTTGGTGTGCAAACTCAGAGGAACTAGCACTGCAACATATCCAAATTAGGAACCCCTAATATGTTGTAGTGCTCGTTCCTCTGGGTTTGCACACCAAATTTGGGGTTCCTAGCACCAAGTGGCCCCGAGATACGGGGCCCCAAAGTCGGTCAGCTGTGTCCATCTGCAGCAATATCATTTCGGGACCCTTTGGGTCCAGAGACCCCAAATTTTGGCTGCAGCTAGGGGGGCATCTAGGAATGTTGAACTACCAAGTTTGAAGTTCAGGGGACCTATGGCTGCAAATGGGCACAGTGAGGCATGTAAATGGACACAGTGAGGCATGTAAATGGACACAGTGAGGCATGTAAATGGGCACAGTGAGGCATGTAAATGGGCACAGTAAGGCATGTAAATGGGCACAGTGAGGCTGCAAATGGGCATTGTTGACCCTCTTTTCCACTTACAGTAGCTGCGCATTTCTCACCCTAGACTTATACTCGAGTCAATAAGTTTTCCCAGTTTTTTGTGGTAAAATTAGGTGCCTCGGCTTATATTCGGGTCGGCTTATACTCGAGTATATAAAGGGAACTACTTTTATTTATAGAGATATCTAGTGAGATTTTTTTTGCATGAAGGAATTTCCAAGTGTCTTGCAATCATCCTCTGCTGTAAGAAGGCTCTACTGTCCTTCCACAGGAGGACTTTTGGTTCCTTCAGAGTGTCTAAAACAAAAAACTTTTTTATTTCAGCCTTTTAAAGAGTATAGAGGGGATGTGAGATGAACCCATTCCATTTTGTCCTAATGACCACCGTCTCTAGGACTAAAAGTGAAGAAGACCAAACTAGTCACTAGTATAGAGAAGAAGTCTTCCAATGGGGGAAATGTTCAGACAACTCCCTCTTGAAAAATGTTCTCTCACTTTTCTGTCTGAAGGCCGGTAGTGAATGTAAATCTGCCAAAATAGGACACAGATGGGATTTTTTACCTCTTCCCTACTACTTCCTTACTCACCAGAACCGGTCCAATTTAAAAAAATTCTTATGCTTGTTAGAATCAGGCCATTTCTTTTCTATAGATTTGTTTCTCAAAATGGGTTCCTCCCTAGCTTTCTAGGGGTTCCTTTAGCAAATGATCAATTTCTGACTCTTAGCCAAGTTCCCACTGATACCATTACTAGCTATCTGTAAGCCCCCGTACACACGGTCGGAAATTCCGACCACAAAATCCGTCGGATTTTTTCCAACACTGGTGTTGCATACACACGGTCGGCCAAAGTTGTCGGAAAATCCGATCATTCTGAACGTGGTGACCTTCGTTGCGTACGACGGAACTACGTAGAGGCTATTAGCCAATAGCTTTGGTCTCGTAATTTGATCTGAGCATGCGTGGCACATTGTCCGTCGGAATTCTCTACACACGATCGGAAAAAGTCCGATCGGATTTTGTTGTGTTGTTTGAGAGCAGGATCTCAAATTTTTTTCCGACGGAAAAAGTCCGATGGAGCCCACACACCGGCGGATTTTCCGACAACATGGTCCAATCGGACATTTTCCGTCGGAATTTCCGACCGCGTGTACGGGGCATAAGGGGGGGAATTCTTCTCAATGACCACAAGAGTAAGGAGCAATCTTCCCACCGACCATCACACTAATGTATCATGAGTTGGAGATATAGTATATTTTTAGCAAGGGGTTCCCTGAGACCAGAAAGTGATTTCAAGGATTCCTCCACTTTAAAAAGGTTGAGAAAGGCTGCTATAGACTGTCTCAGTAGTGTAATGCCCCGTACACACGGTCGGAAATTCCGACCACAAAATCCGTCGGATTTTGTCCGACACTGGTGTTGCATACACACGGTCGGACAAAGTTGTCGGAAAATCCGATCATCCTGAACGTGGTGATGTGCGTTGCGTACGACGGGACTACGTAGAGGCTAGTAGCCAATAGCTTTGGTCTTGTAATGTGATCTGAGCATGCGTGGCACTTTGTCCGTCGGAATTTGCTACACACGATCGGAAAAAGTCCGATAGGACTTTGTTTTTCGGAAAATTTGAGAGCAGGAGATAAAACTTTGTCCGTCGGAAAAAGTCCGATGGAGCCTACACACGGACGGAATTTCCGACAACATTGTCTGATAGGACATTTTCCGTCGGAAAATCCGACCGTGTGTATGGGGCATAAGCCACCGTCTCCAAAAACCCTTAGATACAGAACTGTCAGTAGCCATAATAGTCCCATGGCAATAAGGTGAAGGCAAGGTATTTGATTCTTGCAGAGCCTGTTTTCCAAGATGTACTTAAGAATACAATGGGTGTCCTGGTATGTGGATTAGGAAACTCGCAGTAAAATTGCTGGGAGCTGTTCCAGGAATCTATATGTATGTATGTGTACAGTAAGAACAGTCTCCCTGGGGACCAGATAAAAAGGGTGTGATGTATACGATACTGATTATGTAGACTGCGTATTCAAGAATAAATGAGTAGGACTTGACTAAATTCTTGCCTTCTTGTCTTCTGCAGATCTCAGGTGGTCTCTGAAGGAACAGGTGACTGGTGAAAACTTGACAAACGGGAATCTCACCAAAACTGACAAGGCAATCCACTCGAGGGTGTCAGGTGACTAAAAAAAGTCACTTTTAGAGCACAAAAAGACTTGATCTCGTAAAAAAAAAAAAAAAAAGATGTCTATAATGAAGGAGCGTAAACCCAAGAAACCTCATTACATTCCAAGACCACCAGGCAAACCATTTAAATACAAGTGCTTCCAGTGCCCATTTACCTGCAATGAGAAATCTCATCTGTTCAACCACATGAAGTACGGACTCTGCAAAAATTCTATCACGCTGGTAACAGAGCAAGACCGGGCCGTCAAGAGTCCTAAAACATGCTCACTAGAGGCAAAGCAAGCGAACTCTGAAGGGTTTGTCAAACCTAATCCTGCTGCCACCAATGGACTTACATTCTTGGACTCCAAGGCTCAACGTGATCTAACCAGAGATGAGCTTAAAGAAAACGTAGAATTTAAAAACAAAGAGGCAACAGCACATGTTGAAAAGCCTCCAACCCATAGGGATGGTTCCCTCCCTTCACCAACTGGGCACAGCACCGTCAACAAACCACCAGTGACTGATGGCGTTTTAAGGCCTTCCGCTTTCATTCCAGTTGGAGAGCACAGATATTTGAAGGCCAGCGAAGGCAGCCACATACAAGAAATTATTCCAACTGTTGATTCCATCAAGGGAGTTCATATAACAACAACAACAAGATCGGCTTTTCAGAGCCTTCCAACTCCATGGAAATCAGGAATTGTCCCACCAGAAGTCAGTCAGAAGACAACAATTCCCCGGTACATCCGTCCAATGGTACCAGATTATACTGCTCCATTTTATTCGGAGTCGGCGGTGCCCAATTTGTACCCTTCATATGTGTTTACAGGGAACCCTGCAGACTGTGACAATCCCATGCTCTCTGTCTACACTGCACCAGAACAAAGACTCTTCCGTCCCCAACCCATTCAAACCTCAGGACTTTCTATGCCAAAGCCATTAAACCCGTCATCTTTCGATTACAGATATTTCCAGCATAACCCATCGATACCATACGGTTATTACCGCCCTTCAGAACATTCCATATTACCATATGCTTGGAGGCTGCCACATGTGCCAAGCATGCCCAAAGAACACACCCTTCATACTATAGACTCTCAATCTTTCCCGTACCAAAACTTAAACCCGCTACGTTTCTATCCTGTGGACTCCAATCACACACAAACTGAAATTCAAAAAGACACAACATTGAGCAAAGCCAAGGCTGCAGATCAAAAAAATGAAGATGAAATCTTAAAAATGAGCCCTAGAGCTGGCAGTGCTGCCACCGGATCCCCTGGCAGACCAAGCCCCACCAACTTCACGCAGAACAGTCACGTCACTGAGGGAATCTTTGATCTTTCCAGCAAATCTACCTCGACAGTAGGAACAAGCGACAGCTCAGAAGAGACCCCCGCTGCTTTCAAGCCAGTGAGAACAAGCACAGACTCCAACACATCACTGATCAGAGGAGACTCTCCATGGTAAGTCAGCTTGAGTTCTCAATGCTAAGACAATCTTAAAGTGGAAGTAAACCCCCCTATCATTTTCAGCCAAGGAAGCTGACATCTTTGCCTCTGTTTAATCGACAACTGCCATGATGCTGCACATGTGATCAGTTATGAAACCAGCCATTGGATGGTTTGACAGTTTGGTTGAGAGCACAACCAATGGGAGTGTTACATTTCCAGCACGTGCCGGAAATGAAACTGTTTTATGGATGGGTTTACTTCCGCTTTAAAGGCAAATAGATGCTTCTTTTGTATAGCAACCTCAGAATGCAGTGCCAGAAAGTAATAAAAGCCGAGGGTGATAAATGAAAACATTAACATTTTAATAGTTAGCAGGGAAAGTGGCCTGCAAGTTTAATGTAAAAACAGTAACCATAAGTCATAAAATTTGTGTTTTGTTGCCATGATGTAGATAAGTTAGATAAATCTTTAGTTAATATTAGGATGACTTGAGAAAAAACAAATTAATCTAACCCATGTTCATTCTTTCTTCCTAGCACTGGGAGTGAAATTGCCTTATCCAACGCAAGTAGTTACTCAGATGACTCAGCGTCGGGCTGCGAGGACGACTCTGGATTTGCTCCTCTCAACCTTTCCAAAAAGCCCGAAACAGAAAAAAGTTCTGCAACTGAAGCCATCAACCTCATGGGGGAGCAGGACATGCCCTTAAATCTTTCCGTCAAAGACTCGAGCAAAAGGGACCGTTTAGTACCCAACAGCGAATGTTCACCATCTCCGACCTACAGCTCCTTCTCTTCAAGTTACCAAATCATCAAGGACACAACCAAAGCTTTAAGCGAGCAGTCGCTGATCGAGAACTGCGATGAGCAAAAACAATCCGCTGCAGTGGCCCTTTGCCAGCTAGCCTCATACAGTCCAGGACCAGCCGCCCAAACCATCATGGAGGACATCTCGGAAAACCAGACAGCTGCAAGAGAATCAGGAGTCAATCCTCCAGTCGTCCAAGAGGCAGAACACCATGATGTAAAAAGGGGACAGAAACGTGTAAACCAAAAAGAAACGGCAAAAGCGAATGTTGTAAATAAAAAGGCTAAAACTGCCGATTCAGGTAGAGTGTTTACACTAAGGAGACGGCAACGAATGCCGTAGACTATAATGTATCATGGGGTAAACACCAGACTTATATAAAATATGCATCTTCCCCCTCCCAAAAAAAAAGATAAAGCTGCTTTTTTGTGAATCTTCTGTACAAACTCAAAAAAAACGGACAACCAACATACTTCTTGTTCTCTTGTATATATATTATTTGCTGAAGACAGAAGACAAAATGTATAAATTGAAAGCTAATATTTAGCGGATTTTTTAGGCGCAAGTAAGAGAACTGTATCGATTGAATGAGATACAGATTAAAGTCTTCATTTAATATTTATATAGGTTAAATATTTATTTTTGTATAAAATGAGCACTGCGGGTTGTGGGCTTTTGTGTCGCCTAAAAGCTTCCGACAGACGAAAAAATGTGGACATTTTCTTTTGGGCTATAGTGTGCATTGCGAGGTTTCTGTGTATCACCGCTGTTTGCTATATTTCAACACAAAACGAAAAAGAAAAAAAAAAGAAAAAAAAACAATAAAAAACATTTATTTGAAATAAAGTTGTGTCTGTGTATATGAACTACTCGAAGACAATGTCCAACATATTTTTATTGTATATTCTCAATTACAAGTTATACCTGAAATACATTTTGCTGCAACTCCCTTCTTTTCACATGCCGTTTCATAGCCTCTCGAATAAATTTCACACACAAATTTGTAGATTCTACCGATAGAGCGGCCCTCTGACCACATCTGGGCCTTTAGCTGTCCTTGTCTGGCCCACGTGAGGTCAGCCAGAAATTAGAAATCACTGGATCCAGGCCAGCCAGTCAACAAGATGGTGGCAGCTCTGCTCCTGCCCTCGTTGGGTCTTCTGGTTGCCAAGATGATGGTGGTCACTTTTCTGCCCTTTCCAAACTGCTTCGGCTGTGTAGGAGAAACGGCCTGCCCCTTGAGCGACTGGAGCAGATCATAGGAGGTGGGCACCAAGGATACAGTGCAGGTGAGGGCGTATGGGGAGGTGTTGCCAGGTCACACGCTCTTTCCCACAGGTAAGGGGTGGAGCCTATACCCCCACTAGTCAACGTTTACTTCTGTCTTGCTTCGGAAGTGACATGAATGCCACAGGTAAGGGGCGGAGCCTATACCCCCACTAGTCAAAGTTTACTTCCGTCTTGCTTCGGAAGTGACATGAATGCCACAGGTAAGGGGCGGAGCCTATACCCCCACTAGTCAAAGTTTACTTCCGTCTTGCTGCGGAAGTGACACGAATGTCCGGGAAGCGAGTATACCAGTGGAGGAAATATATACTTATTGTCTCAGCCTTCCAAAACAGTCCCAGTTTCTCATGTCCACCCTTGCTCTAGAGTAGGGTGGCCAAACTCAATCTTGTCATGGGCCGCCTTATGGTTGCCCTCAAAGGGTCAGTTGTATCTGTACAACTATATAAATAATGACTATAAACTCTTTATCATAATAAATATTTGCCTTTTCTTATTACTGGTTTTAGTAATAAATTAATAAAAAAGACTTAATGGATGTAAACCCGAAAAAAGTATTTTTAATTAAGGCTTGCACCTTGTACAGTATAGGATTTCATGTCATCTGTGCCCAGTCTTGCCATGAAGAGTTAATCCAGCTCTGAGCAGTATTTTTTTTTCAGTGGGATAAAAATTGACACACAGAGAAATAGGAGTCAGTTCTTCCCCCTTGCTGTGAGTGACCGGACGATTTACATATGTCATGCACCAGCCTGAGAGAGGCATTCTGTGTACTTCACATCCCCCCCCCTCCTTTCTTCTCCAGCTCTCCCAGGATTGGCTGCTCCACACCTCAGCATGATTGGGCATGCTGAAGTCATGGTGACCTTTCTGGGTTTTGTCTGGATGTTAGTGATCATAGCAGAAGTTCAGTGTAAGAAATACACAGGAGAAAATGCATGTTGACAAGGGGAGTGTAGAGGTGGGTGGGGAGTCTACAAACATCACGACTCCACCCACCGAGCTCTGGACAACAGACCCACCCAGAGAATCTCCAGTTTTTCGGGTCTCATAACAGAGGGGAGACATTTGACAGGTAAGGATACATGCAGGAGGCATGTATATCTTTATAGATAACCACTATGGCAGTAGTTTAGAAGGGATGAGAGGGTGTTTACATCCACTTTAAGCTGCCACGGGCAGGTGCAGACCAGCAAGGAGGCCATTCCCACTCCTGTAGCAGATGATGCAAGTCTGAAAAGGAGGTTAGCACATTACTAGTATCCACAAGAAACATTGGTGGCTGCTCAGACTGAACAGGATTCTGCCCTGGGGTTCTGACTGAGCAGTCTCCAATAAAGTTTCTGGCGGAAGACACCAAGTAGATGTCCTGAGCACCGCACCAAGTCAGGAGTCCTCCATCCTCCCTTACATCAGTGCACCCCCCCCCCCCCCCTGTGCTGCTGCAGGGAAGAAGCTGGGGGCAGGCTGGGATAGAGGGCTGAAGTCTGTTGAATGTGCTGAGACCATGAGATGAGGGGGGTGCTGCCGACTGCTGAGACAAGGTGGAGGCAGAGAAGAGGGGGCTGCCACAGCCGCAGGAGAGGTGTGAAGAACACATAAAAATGGCCTGGATGGCCGAATTCGGCCTGCAGACCCTGTGTACATGCCTATAAGTTATCTGCACATCAGAAAGTGCAATCAACATCCTTGCTGAATGACTGTTAAATGAACATATAACAAACAATAAGCAACCTACAGAGATAGTACTGCGTTTCATCAGCAATTATGAGTCACCTGTAGGTGTAAGGCAGCCCATACATTCATCATGTGCTATTGTGTTCTAATGACAGAGAGCTTTTTCCACCGTCAGAATACAATGATCAGTGCTGCCGGCTATAGCCAGCGGCCCTGATCGACTGGGAAAAACCGTACAGGCTGGTTGGACAGAAGTCAATCAGTAAAAAAAAAATAAAAATAAAAGAAGAGGGTTTCACCATGTCATATCCCAAAAGTGTGGTTGCCGCATCCCTGATATGCGATTAGGAAAAAGAGCGATCCCCCTTCATTGGGACTTTTAAGGCAACGTGCACTTAGATAATGCAAGAAATATGATGATATAAATAAATTTGTCCTTTTTTGCATTATCCAACTGTACGTTGCCTTAAAAGTCCCAATGAAGGGGGATCTCTCTTTTTCCTTAGAAGTCAATCAGTAGACCGACTTCTGTACAAGCAGGGTGCTCATACATGGGATCGAAATTTTACCATTTCCTGCTAAACCGGCTGCATTCCGATCCACGTATGGCTGGCTTAATTCATAAAAGAGCAGGGGAATACAGAAATTGCCCATCAAAAATACCAAAAATACCATGTAGGTACTCACCAAGCCTTTTATCAGATTTCTCACACACATATTATTATTATTATTATTATTATACAGGATTTATATAGCGCCCACAGTTTATGCAGCTCTTAAAAATATAAAGGGGGACAGTACAATTACAATACAGAAAGACTAGGAGGACTCTGCTGACAATCTAAAGGGAGGGGGTGGTGGTACAAAAGGTAGTATCGTCAGGGAATGACCTGATGAAGGTGATTTGAGTATAGTTCTTAGGTGGGGATGGGGAAAGCTTACCTGAATAAATGAGTTTGAGGATCGCCTAAAGGCGGACAGGGTAGCAGCTGACATGACATACTGGGGCCGAGAGTTCCAGAGAATGGGAGAGACTCTGAAGAAGTCCTGGGAGGCTAGCATGGGAAAAGGAAACAAGGGAGCTAGAGAGCAGGAGGTCCTGGGAGGAGGACGATATCTGTAGATGAGGTTGGTGATGTAGCTGGCGGGTGATGTTGTGGATGGCATTGTAAGTTGTGGTTAGTATTTTGAATTTTATACGATGGGGTAAGGGAAGCCAGTGAAGAGATTGGCACACAATGATGGGACAGCTCCAAACACAAAGGACAAACATGACCAACTGCTGATCTTCTCCCACCAGCTGGAAAAAAACTCTGAATGAGACATCACACACAGGCCATTATGCAACTTTCTTTCCTTCAACCACAAGTCGAAGGTTGGAAATTTTGGGGTGTCCACTTTATAAAGGGGTCATATTCTAGAAATTGGTGGGTAATTTTGGTGGTGTTTGTACTATCCTGGCATTTTATATTTAAATGTTTTATAGCAGCAAGGGGAACATTTTTCCCAAAACATTTAGTTTTTCTTCCTTTCTATAGTAAAGAATAAGAAATTATTAAAGTAGAGTTCCACCCAAAAATGGAACTAAGCACTCCTCGCCCCCTGACATGCCACATTTGAGGGGGGAGTGTATACCTTATTTTTAGTTTAGTTTTTAAAATGCGCATGTGAAAGGGCCCTTATATGAGATTTAAAATAAATTTAGAGAGAGTGACTGGATTTAGGCCTACTACAGCAGGACACACCTTCAGGAGGTATTGCAATCTGAGAACACAGTAAGGGCTTATTTGCACTTGCTTCGGCTTCAACACACATTAACGGTTAGTTTATACTTTCTTCAAAACAAGGCTTCGGACAGGCTTTGTTAATGATCTTTGAACGCCAGTCAAAGCTCCTGTCACTAAATAAAATGGTTAGCTTTACAGTCCCGTTTACACCTTGCTTTTTCTTTGCTTCAAAAATGATACCCCATGTAGCTTTAGTGGTGATTCAAAGCGTCTCCATAGAAGTCTATGGCAAAGCTCGCTTGAAGCCCCACCAAAGCCCCACCGAAACCCCAACAAAGCCTCATCAAAACCCCAACAAAGCCTCATCAAAACCCCAACAAAGCCTCATCAAAACCCCAACAAAGCCTCATCAAAACCCCAACAAAGCCTCATCAAAACCCCAACAAAGCCTCAGCAAAACCCCAACAAAGCCTCAGCAAAGCCTCATTGAAACTCCAACAAAGCCTCATCGAAACCCCAACAAAGCCCCACCGAAACCCCAACAAAGCCCCACCGAAACCCCAACAAAGCCCCACCGAAACCCCAACAAAGCCCCACCGAAACCCCAACAAAGCCCCACCGAAACCCCAACAAAGCCCCACCGAAACCCCAACAAAGCCTCATCAAAGCCCCACCGAAACCCCAACAAAGCCCCAACGAAACCCCAACAAGGCCCCACCGAAACCCCAACAAGGCCTCACCGAAACCCCAACAAGGCCTCACCGAAACCCCAACAAGGCCCCACCGAAACCCCAACAAGGCCCCACCGAAACCCCAACAAAGCCTCATCGAGACCCCAACAAAGCCCCACCGAAACCCCAACAAAGCCTCATCGAAACCCCAACAAAGCCTCATCGAAACCCCAACAAGGCCTCACCGAAACCCCAACAAGGCCTCACCGAAACCCCAACAAGGCCCCACCGAAACCCCAACAAGGCCCCACCGAAACCCCAACAAGGCCCCACCGAAACCCCAACAAGGCCCCACCGAAACCCCAACAAAGCCCCACCGAAACCCCAACAAAGCCCCACCGAAACCCCAACAAAGCCTCATCGAAACGCCAACAAAGCCCCACTGAAACCCCAACAAAGCCTCATCGAAACCCCAACAAAGCCCCACCGAAACCCCAACAAAGCCCAATTGAAACCCCAACAAAGCACCAAGCAAAAGCAAGGTATAAACAGAACTGTAAAGCTAACCATTTTATTTAGTGACAGGAGCTTTGACTGGCTTTCAGAGAGCTTTAACAAAACCTGTCAGAAGCCTTGCTTCGGCTTCAACACACATTAACGGTTAGTTTATACTTGCTTCAAAACAAGGCTTCGGACAGGCTTTGTTAATGATCTTTGAACGCCAGTCAAAGCTCCTGTCACTAAATAAAATGGTTAGCTTTACAGTCCTGTGTACACCTTGCTTTTTCTTTGCTTCAAAAATGACACCCCATGTAGCTTTAGTGGTGATTCAAAGTGTCTTCAAAGACTCCAAAGAAGTCTATGGCAAAGCTCGCTTGAAGTCCCACCAAAGCCTCAACAAAACCCCAACAAAGCCTCACCGAAACCCCAACAAAGCCTCATCAAAACCCCATCAAAGCCTCACCGAAACCCCAACAAAGCCTCACCGAAACCCCAACAAAGCCTCACCGAAACCCCAACAAAGCCTCACCGAAACCCCAACAAAGCCTCACCGAAACCCCAACAAAGCCTCACCGAAACCCCAACAAAGCCTCATCAAAACCCCAACAAAGCCTCATCAAAACCCCAACAAAGCCTCATCAAAACCCCAACAAAGCCTCATCAAAACCCCAACAAAGCCTCATCAAAACCCCAACAAAGCCTCATCAAAACCCCAACAAAGCCTCATCAAAACCCCAACAAAGCCTCATCAAAACCCCAACAAAGCCTCATCAAAACCCCATCAAAACCCCATCAAAGCCCCATCAAAGCCTCATCGAAACCCCAACAAGGCCCCACCGAAACCCCAACAAGGCCCCACCGAAACCCCAACAAAGCCACAACGAAACCCCAACAAAGCCTCATCGAAACCCCAACAAAGCCTCATCGAAACCCCCCCAACAAAGCCTCATCGAAACCCCAACAAAGCCTCATCGAAACCCCAACAAAGCCTCATCGAAACCCCCCCAACAAAGCCTCATCGAAACCCCAACAAAGCCCCACCGAAACCCCAACAAAGCCCCACCGAAACCCCAACAAAGCCCCATCGAAACCCCAACAAAGCCTCATCGAAACCCCAACAAAGCCTCATCGAAACGCCAACAAAGCCCCACTGAAACCCCAACAAAGCCTCATCGAGACCCCAACAAAGCTTTATCGAGACCCCAACAAAGCCCAATAGAAACCCCAACAAAGCCCCAAGCAAAAGCAAGGTATAAACAGAACTGTAAAGCTAACCATTTTATTTAGTGACAGGAGCTTTGACTGGCTTTCAGAGAGCTTTAACAAAGCCTGTCAGAAGCCTTGTTGTGAATTGTAAACTAGACCTTAATGACATTATCATGATGGTGGTAAAATGGAGAAGAGGAAGCAGACGACGGCTCAGGTGCAAACATTCATCCGGGGTGTGTACACCATTTAGACAGAATAGAAGACCAAGATGGCAAAGACAATACAAGCAATGACGGTGCATTTATACACACCTCCACAGCATACGTTTGCTCTGATACTTGGCCCAAGGCAAGAAAAACCTAGCGTATGGCTTCAGATAGCTACAGGCGACACAGCCTGTGGAGGAATGTGGCTGCAAACAATGGTTTTACAAATTATAATGAAGAAAGAATTTCAGCTATAGGTCGCCAACGAATGACATTCAGCGTTACACACGGTGTTGTAACCTTAAGCAATGCTCGCAGAGCCCGTCTAGCGTGTAACTGACGTCTGCCCTGACATCACCCAACTGCACAAAATGGCATGTTCAAACTTGCTGGCCTTGCGGCTATGTTCAAGGTGGCTTTCCTGGAGGAGACTTTCTGGTGGCCCTGGTTGAGAAGGCCTCAATTGTGGCATGACTTTGTGAAAGCAGCACAATGTAACTGAAAGGCCCCCCGAGCTATAAAGGAGTAGTACCACAAAGACAAGAGGTGCCATTTTTACAATATTTTTTTACAGGTGACACACCTGCTTAGGAGTTTTTAAATTTTTCCGCAATATATAATCGCTTCTCCTGTAACCTTTTTTGATGATTCGACGCTTTGTTTTTACACATTTCACCTGTTCAGATTTTGCGGATGATCTGTACATGCGCTGAAACACATGTGCAGAACACAATTCGGGCAGCACAATGGCTACATGGCTAGCACTTCCACCTAGCAGCACTGGGGTCGTTGGTTCGAATCCCAACCATGGTACTACCTGCCTGGAGTTTGCATCTTCTCCCTGTACCTGCGTAGGTTTCCTCCAGGTACTCTGGTTTCTCCGAGATACGGGGCCCTCGAGTCAAGCACTTTTCTGCAGCAGAATGACATTTTCCGACCAAATTTGGGGTCCCTAGCACCAAGTGGCCCCGAAAGTCAGTTCGGAAAATGTCATTTTCTGCTGCAGAAAAGTGCTTGACATTTTCCGAACCGACTTTGGGGCCCCGTATCTCAGGGCCACTTGGTGCTAGTAACCCCAAATTTGGTGTGCAAACCCAGTGGAACTAGCACTACAACATATCCAAATTTAGGGTTGCTAGTTACACTGCGTTTGCACACCAAATTTGGGTTCCTAGCACCAAGTGGCCCCGAGATACGTGGCCCCAAATTCGGTCAACTATGTCCATCTGCAGCAATGTCATTTCGGTTCCCATTGGGTTCAGAGACCCAAAATTTCGGCTGCAGCTAGGGGGCATCTAGGAACCCTTAACTCCTGAGTTTGAAGTTCGGGGGACCTAGCACCAAGTTACCCCGAGATACAGGGCCCCAAATTCGGTCAACTGTGTCCATCTGCAGCAATGTCATTTCGGGACCCTTTGGCTGCAGATAGGGGGCATCTAGGAACCCTTAACTACTGAGTTTGAAGTTCGGGGGACCTAGCACCAAGTTACCCCGAGATACAGGGCCCCAAATTCGGTCAACTGTGTCCATCTGCAGCATGTCATTTCGGGACCCTTTGACTGCAGATAGGGGGCATCTAGGAACCCTTAACTCCTGAGTTTGAAGTTCGGGGGACCTATAGCTGCAAATGGGCACAGTAAGGCTGCAAATGGGCATTATCGACCCTCTTTTCCACTTACAGTAGCTGCGCATTTCCCACCCTAGGCTTATACCAGTCAATACGTTTTTCCGTTTTTGTGTGCTAAAATTAGGTGCCTCGGCTTATATTAGGGTCGGCTTATACTCGAGTATATACAGTACTTCTCAGAACTAGAGCTTTAGGTCTTCAGTTCTAACAATCTCCAAAATGGAATCACATTATGTGAAAAGGCCAATGTGGCAGTTCAGATTCAAAACAAAAGTATGCAAATTCAAAGATAAATTTTTACCGTCAGGAAGTCGAGATGGAAGCAGCAGCCCCCGCCGGCCCAATTCGGCCAGAGCCAGACACCCCCCATGCCAGGCGTTATTGGTTTCCTGAAAACTAAAAAAAAAGGACACAAATCATTCTATTAGCATTTACTGTGCGATCAAATACACATCTGACATTTACTAAGCGATTAACCAGTTAGATGTACTATACCAGTGATGGCGAACCTATGGCACACGTGCCACAGCTGGCACGCAGAGCCATCTCTGTGGGCACACGAGAGGGTCCAGGACAGAGCTAGAGGTCTCTCTCTCCTCTCAGCCCCCCTTTCTCTCTTTTAGCCCTCCTCTTTTTCTGTCCCCCTCTCTCTGTTCCCCCTCTCTCTCAGCTCACCCCTCTCTCAGCATCTCTTGCACCCCTCTCTCTCCCTTCTCTTTCTCTGTTCCCCCTCTCTCACACCCCTCTCTCTCTGTACCCCATCTCTCTCTCTCCCTCTCTGTCCACCCTCCCTCTCTGTTCCTCCCCTCTCTCAGCATTTCTCACACCCCTCTCTCTCAGCCCCTCTCCCTCTCCCTGTTGCCCCTCTATCTCATCATCTCTCTCACACCCCTCTTTCTCAGCCCCCTCCCTCTCTCTCAGCCCCCCTCCCTCTCTGTTCCCCCTCTCTCTCAGCATATCTCTCACACCCCTCTCTCTCTCTGCCCCCCTCCCTCTCTCTCAGCCCCTCTCCCTCTCTCTCAGCCCCTCTCCCTCTCACAGCATATCTCTCACACCCCTCTCTCTCTGCCCCCTCCCTCTCAGCATCTCTCTCACCCCCTCCCTCTTACACAACCCCTCTCTCTTTTGCTCAGCCCCCCTCTCTCTCGAATTGCCGTGTTGGCACTTTGCAACACAAAACCAATGTATTTATTTCAGCTTGGGCACTCGGGCTCAAAAAGGTTCGCCACCACTGTACTATACTGAGGTGGAGTGGCCTTCCCATCCATGGCGGTTGGGAGTAGTCCCGCAGTGCCGTCTGTTGCTGGACTGGTTTTGCCAAGCACAGTGCAAATATACAGCGGGTAAAATAAGTATTCAACACGTCACCATTTTTCTAGGTAAATATATTTCTAAAGCTACCAGTGACATAAAATTTTCCCCACATGTCGGCAACAACCCATGCAATCCATACATACAAAGACACCAAAACAAATACGTTCAGAAATGAAGTAATGTGTAATAAAAATGGAACGACACAAGGAAAAAAGTATTGATCACACTAACTGAAATGTATTTAATACTTGGTACAAAATCCTTTGTTGGCAATGACAACTTTAACCGGTTCCCGACCGGCTCCTGCACATATACTTTGGCAGAATGGCACGGGTGGGCAAAGTAACGTACCGGTACGTTACTTTGAATTTCCCGCTGTGCTCGCGCGCCTGCCGCGAACTCCATGACCGTGCCCGCAGGTCCCGCGGACTCGATTGCCGCGGGGAAACCCGCGATCGGGTCACGGAGCTCAAGAACGGGGAGATGCCGATGTAAACAGCATCTCCCCGTTCTGCCTAGTGACAGGACACTGATCGTCTGCTCCCTGTCATCGGTAGCAGCGATCAGTGTGGTGTCACACACAGCCACGCCCCCCAGTTAGAAACACGCCCCTAGGAACGCTTATCCCCTCCCTGCCCCCTAGTGGTCAACCCCTTCACTGCCGGTGACATTTTTACAGTAATCAATGCAATTTTATAGCATTGATCGCTGTATTAATGCCAATGGTCCCAAAAATGTGTCAAAATTGTCTGATGGGTCTGCCATGTCGCAGTCACGATAAAAAATAAATAAAAAAAAAAAAAAAAAAACGCTGATCGCCGCCATTACTAGTAAAAAAATAAATTCTTAATAAAAATGCCATAAAACTATCCCCTTTTGTAAACGCTATAACTTTTGCACAAACCAATCAATTTTACCAAAAATATGTAGAAGAATACGTATCGGCCTAAACTGAGGAAAAACTTTTTTTTTTTTTTTTTTTTTTTTTTTTTTTTGGGGGATATTTATTATAGCAAAAAGTAAAAAATAATGCGTTTTTTTCAAAATTGTCGCTCTTTTTGTTTATAGCGCAAAAAATAAAAACCGCAGAGGTGACTAAATACCACCAAAAGAAAGCTCTATTTGTGGGGAAAAAAAAAGGACGTAAATTTTGTTTGGGAGCCACGTCGCACGGCCGTGCAATTGTCAGTTAAAGCGACGCAGTGCCGAATCGCAAAAAAAACACTGTTCAGGAAGGGGGTAAATCCTTCCGGGGCTGAAGTGGTTAAGATACAGGCTCCTGTATGGAGAAACTAGTCGCATGCGCTGCTCAGGAGTGATTCTTCCACACAGTCTTCAAATATTGAAGGTTCCGGGAGCCTCTTCTATCAGCGCTGATCTTTAGTTCTTTCCATAGATTTTCTATTGGATTCAAGTCAGGTGATTCTAGTAGCTTTATTTTCTCACTTAACCCAATGGAGAGTTTCCTTGGCTTTGTGTTTAGGATGATTGTCTTGCTGAAATGTCCGCCCTCGTTTCACCTTCATTATCCAGGTAGATGGCATCAGATTTTCATTAAGAATGTCTTGGTACATTTTTCCATTCATCCTTCCTTCAATGATATGAAGTTTGCCAGTACTGTATACTGAAAAACAGCCCCGCCCACCCCATGACATCCCCACCTCCAAACCTCACTGTTATGGGGGTGTTTTGGGGTGATGTGCCATGTGACCTCCAAACATGGTGTGTATTATGGCATCCAAAAAGTTCAATTTTGGTCTCATCTGACCATTTAAGTATGTTTTGCAACAATAAGGTTGCGAAGGTCTTGCTTTTACCCATCATGAGATGTTTCTTGTGGGACACCTTGGTAATGAGACCCCTTTTTATAGGCCATCAGTTGAGACTGAACCAGCTTTTACCCATGAGAGGTTTCTTGTGGGACGCCTTGGTAATGAAACACCATTTTATAGGCCATCAGTTGAGACTGAACCAGCTTCTACCCATCATGAGAGGTTTCTTGTGGGACACCTTGGTAATGAGACACCATTTTATAGGCCATCAGTTGAGACTGAACCAGCTTCTACCCATCATGAGAGGTTTCTTGTGGGACACCTTGGTAATGAGACACCTTTTTATAGGCCATCAGTTGAGACTGAACCAGCTTTTACCCATGAGAGGTTTCTTGTGGGACACCTTGGTAATGAGACACCTTTTTATAGGCCATCAGTTGAGACTAAACCAGCTTTTACCCATCATGAGATGTTTCTTGTGGGACACCTTGGTAATGAGACACCTTTTTATAGGCCATCAGTTGAGACTGAACCAGCTTTTACCTATCATGAGATGTTTCTTGTGGGACACCTTGGTAATGAGACACCTTTTTATAGGCCATCAGTTGAGACTAAACAAGCTTTTACCCATCATGAGATGTTTCTTGTGGGACACCTTGGTAACGAGACACCTTTTTATAGGCCATCATTTGAGACTGAACCAGCTTTTACCCATCATGAGATGTTTCTTGTGGGACACCTTGGTAATGAGACACCTTTTTATAGGCCATGAATTGAGACTGAACCAGCTGATATTAGTTTGCACTGACAGGATTGCTTTCCAATTACAGATACAAGTCGGGGAAAAAAATACTGCACTAGTAATAAAATAGGTAAGTCAGGCATTGATAGTCGGCCTCAGGATCTCCATCTACAAAGCCAGCGCTGACAACCTGGGGTATGGTGAGGGCGCCCTCATGAAGATGAGAGCAAAAGTATTTGTTATCACAGGCTGAGACTTTCCATCATGTCTGGAATTCTTTCACTGATGATCTAGTGATTCTTTCCTCCCACACAGAACTTCATAGTGAAAAGGTGACTCAATTATGAAATCGAGGAAAAATTGGTTCAATGATTTGGACTATACTAGCCTGACATTTAATCTCGTGTCTCCATCAACTATAGATCTAGAAGCACAGGCCAGTGCATGTAAACATTAACAACGGAGTAATATAAAAGCTCATCCTAATAAGTTAAGCAGTCAGATTGGGTCTGCCCCCTATCTTCCATAAGAGGTAGGTTCTTCACAAGAAATTATTTTACCCCAAAAAAGCTCTCCAGCGCTCAAGTCTGGAGGGGGGGGGGGGGGGGGGTCAGTGGATGATAAATATAACCATCATCTTACAGCAATCTCTTTAACCACTTGCCACACGCCAAATAGCAAAATGATGTCGGCAAAGTGGTTGTGTTATCCTGACCGGACGTCATATGACGTGATCAGGATAACAAGCCTCCGGGGGGGGGGGGGGGGGGGGGGGGGGCGCATCGCGGCAGTCGTTGTTGCGGCGTGTCAGTCTGGGCAGAGTATGGGCAGAGTCAGTCGGGCAGCACAGTGGTGTAGTGGTTAGCACTTTCACCTCGCAGCAATAGGGTCGCTGGTTCAAATCCCGACTACGACACCTTCTGCCAGGAGTTTGCAAGTTCTCCCTGTGCCTGCCTGGGTTTCCTCCGGGTACTAAGGGTTCCCTCCCACACTCCAAAGACATGCTGGTAGGTTAATTAGATCCTGACAAAAAATTGACCAAATATGTGTATGTTGTATGTGTTTGTAAGCGTGTCGCCCCCCCCCCCCCAAATAATGGATGTCCTCCAAGAATAAGCCGGCCGCGCTGTAGCCGTCTTTCGGCTATGGCCCGGTCGGCAAGTGGTTAAAGAAGCTTATCCTGCTTCTAACTAATACACCGTTTTACTTTCTCCATCAGCTCATCCCCCACAGCTATTACCTTTTGTATCAATTGACCCTCCCTCTTAGATTGTAAGCTCTAATGAGCAGGGCCCTCCGATTCCTCTTGTGCCGAATTGTAATGCAACTGTAATGTCTGCCATTTTGTTAAGCGCTGCGCAAACTGTTGGCGCAATATAAATCCTGTATACTGTATATACGCGAGTATAAGCCGAGGCACCTAATTTTACCACAAAAAACTGGGAAAAACTTGACTCGAGTATAAAGCTTAGGGTGAGAAATGTGCAGCTAATGCAAGTGGAAAAGAGGGTCAACAATGCCCATTTGCAACCTCACTGTGCCCATTTGCAGCCATAGGTCCCCCGAACTTTAAACTTGGTAGTTAAGGGTTCCTAGATGCCCCCTATCTGCAGCCAAATTTGGGGTCTCTGGACCCAAAGGGTCCCGAAATGACATTGCTGTAGATGGACACAGTTGACCGAATTTGTGTCCCTGTATCTCGGGGCCACTTGGTGCTAGGAACCCCAAATTTGGTGTGCAAACCCAGTGGAACCAACACTACAACATATCCATATGTGGTTCCTAGCACCAAGTGGCCCCAAGATACAGAGCCACTTGGTGCTAGGAACCCCATATGGATATGTTGTAGTGTTGGTTCCACTGGGTTTGCACACCGAATTTGGGGTTCCTAGCACCCTAGCACCAAGTGGCCCCGAGATACAGGGCCCCAAAGTCTGGTAGGAAAATGTAATTCTCTGCTGCAGAAAAGTGCTGGACTCGAGTATAAGCCGAGGGGGGCACTTTCAGCACAAAAAAAAATGTGATGAAAAACTCAGCTTATACTCGAGTATATACGGTAATAATAATAATAATAATAATAATAATAATAAACCATCTATGGCTGGCTTTAGTCTTCATAAGGTACGTTCTCAGCTCTTGGTTCATAATGCTGAACCTCTAAACTTCCAGTTTTCAGGTCAGAAGGCTCACATTAGACATTAAGTAACAGATGTTACTTCTTTCCCAAAATCGAATGTGAATTCAAGGAATAAAAGAGCACAAGTTGGCACAGGTCTACAGGTCTCCTAACTGCCATGCAAATCCGTATAACATTTTTCGAACAGCTTGAGCAAACACTGCCTTCTCCTTAGACAGAAACCGATATGCATTTGTTTCCCTCTAAAAAGTTACACCAGGGTGACAGCAGCTTTAAATCCACAGAGTTTAGGAGAATTATCAAAGTTAATAGAGATTCTTAATACAGATTCCTCTGGTTCTAATTTGTTGTTCTGACTTGACTTGTTTCAGGTCTTCATTCCTATGTTCCAAGTCCTGATAAAGGGGTAGTGTTAGCCCAGAAACATGTTGTCTCTTTCTTTGATAAACAAGATGTGAACTTTTAAAATCTTCTTGGACCCATCCACCTTTTGATTTGGCAGCCTTTTGTATATATTCACAGATTGTGAATAAAATTGAAGTTTTAAGTAGTAGTGGGTTTGTTGCGTGGGTATAGGGCACCCCTGATGAGGTTTCTCTATTAATATTTCCCACATAAACACCAATGGAAAGGCTTGGTTTCACACAAGGGCAACCCAACTTACAGCGCGGCTTTGCAAGGTGATTTGAAAGACTTCAACGCGACTTTGCGCAACTTACAACGTGACTTAACCACTATAATACCGGGCACTTTCGCCCCCTTCCTTCCCAGCCCAATTTTCAGCTTTCATCGCTCTCGCACTTTCAATGACAATTGCGCGGTTATGCTACACTGTACCCAAATGAAATTTTTATCATTTTGTTTGCGCAAATAGAGCTTTCTTTCGGTGGTATTTATTCACGACTCCGTTTTTTTTTTTTTTTTGGCGATATAAGCGAAAAAATTGCGGAAATTTGGAAAAAAAAAAAACACAATATTTTCTTCTATTTTAAAAGAAATACAATAAAATCGAATTTTGTCATAAATTTAAGCCAAAATGTATTCTGCTACATGTTTTTAGTAAAAAAAATTCCGTTAAGTGTATAATTATTGGTTTGTGTCATCATATCGTATATGTACATATGTACGCAAATGATTATGTACAGATGTGTGCAGGTGATCACGGACATATGTGTGCAGATAATCATTGGGACATGTGATTTTAGTGGGACATATGACATTTTCACTTAGGGGTGTACTGACTTTTGTTGCCAGCGGTTTAGACATTAATGGCTGTGTGTTGAGTTATTTTGAGGGGACGGCAAATTTACACTGTTATACAAGCTGTACACTCACTACTTTACATTGTAGACAAGTGTCATTTCTTCAGTGTTGTCACATGAAAAGATATTTACAAAAAAATGTGACTTACTTTTGTGAGATAGTGTATATACTAGCACGGACTTTTTTTAAAGTTTCTTTTCAGATCTGTGTTTATTTCAGTGGCGAGAGGAAGGGAGAGAGGGTGTGAATAAGAGGATACTGGTGCCAGATTAACAGCTATAGAATAATTGGGACATATCTTCTAACTTGTGCAATCTTTACATGCATCACCCTCAGACATGAGATTGCCACCCAGTTGTGCCAACGATGGATGGGACAGGAACAAATGACACCTATAGGTCCCATAAGCCGTATTGAGAACAGAAAGCCTGTAAAATTCTTACCATCCATTGTCTCTTACAAAAAAAATTAAATATCAGCAGCACCTACTATAGTAGTGAGATTTATTTCTGTAAACTATGGTTAAGCCTACAAAAAGCTGTTGCCACTAAAATGTAGGAGACCGGTCCTCTTTGCCCCCCACCCCTTTTTTTTAAATCATTACCTGAAACAGTCCAGCACAGATCCCACCACCTCATCAGCTAACTCTCGAGGAAGCCGTCCAGTCAGTCGGCCGATCCTAAAAAATAAAAAAATAAATACATATTATTATATAATAAAAAATAAACAAGTGAATGAAAAGGGCAGACCATCTATCTCAGGGGTCCCCACCCACGGGTTGTGGGGTACAGGTCTATGTCCTGGTGATGACCAGGCCACACAGCAGGAGACAAGCAGTGACTGCGGTACGGACAGGGATATCACAGGCCACACAGCAGGAGGTAAGCAGGGACAGTGGTACGGACAGGCCACGTCCACCGCACACCTCCCACTATTCAGCCCGTGTCTCCTCTCCTGGCTCTCCCACCCCACTGAGGGCATGAGGAGCTGGAGATTGGCACAGAGAGCGGGTGTCTTTTCATATAAACAAGCTGGTAACAAGGGGACTGCACTGTAAAGATAACTGTGCCCCTTTACAGTGCAATCCCCTTTATATCACAATGCCCTTTACATTTAAATTGCCCCTTTAGGCTCGATTCACATCTATGCATTTTGCTTTTGAGCGTTTTTGCAGTGCTTTTTTGGACACGCGTTTTTGTATTTTTTTTTTTTTTAATTTTTTTTTTTACACTGTGGTTGCTTAGCTATATACCTTGCTATATACTTTGTAAAAAAAAATATGCAAATCGCGGCAAAAGCGCGATACTTGCGTTTTGGATGCGGGTCCATTGACTTCTATTACATGCAAAACATTGCATTTTGCATGAAAAAAAGTCCCCGACCCTTTCCAAAAACGCACAGGCACAAAAATGCATTGATGTGAACATGTTCCATAGGAACCCATGTTAAAAAAAAATTTCACTGCATTTCTGCAAAATGCATCAAAAAAACGCGCTAGTGTGAATGGAGCCTTACAGTGCACTTCCCATCACAGTGCTGTTTTTACAGTGCGGTGCACTTCCCAATCAAGCGACCCCTTTACAGTGCAGATCGGGTTACATGTAAAGGGGCACTATGATAAAAAATGGGCTGTGATGTGAAGGGGAAATGAGATTTCTATGGGGCTGCTTTGAAGGGGGAACTGTGCTGTAAAGGGGGGGGGGGGGTTGTGGTGTGACGGGGGGCAGATGACCAACGTGAATACCCCACCTACTATGCAACTATGAATTACATAGTTAGCTAGGCCGAAAAAAGACACAAGTCCATCCAGTTCAACCATAAAAAAAAAAAAATAAAAATAAAATATATCGTACAATCCTATATACCCCATTCTATACCCACAGTTGATCCAGAGGAAGGCAAAAAAAAACCCCAGCAGAGCATGCTCCAATCTGCTACAGCAGGAGAAAAAAAATCCCTTCCTGATCCCCCGAGAGGCAATCGGATTTTCCCCGGATCAACTTTACCTATAAATGTCGGTACCCAGTTATATTCTGTACATTCAGGAAGGTATCCAGGCCTTTCTTAAACCAATCTACTGAGTTGGCCAGAACCACCTCTGCAGGGAGTCCATTCCACATTTTCACAGCTCTTACTGTGAAGAAACCTTTCGGTATTTGGAGATGAAATCTCTTTTCCTCCAGACGTAAGGAGTGCCCCCATGTCCTCTTTGTTGACTGTAAATTGAATAACTCAACACCAAGTTCACTATATGGACCACTTATATATTTGTACATGGTGATCATATCCCCCCTTATTCTCCTCTTCTCAAGGGTGAATACATTTAGTTCCTCTAATCTTTCCTCATAGCTGAGCTCCTCCATGCCTCTCATCAGTTTGGTTGCCCTTCTCTGCACTTTCTCCAGTTCCCTGATATCCTTTTTGAGAACTGGTGCCCAAAACTGAACTGCATATTCCAGATGAGGTCTTACTAATGATTTGTACAGATGATGTCTCTCTCTCTGGAGTCCATACCTCTATTATACAAGAAAGGACTTTGCTCGCTTTGGAAACCGCAGCTTGGCATTGCATGCTATTATTGAGCTTACGATCTACCAAAACCCCCCCCAGATCCTTCTCTACTATGGATTCCCCCAAATCCTTCTCCGCTACGGATCCCCCCAGATCCTTCTCCGCTACGGATCCCCCCAGATCCTTCTCCGCTACGGATCCCCCCAGATCCTTCTCCGCTACGGATCCCCCCAGATCCTTCTCCGCTACGGATCCCCCCAGATCCTTCTCCACTATGGATCCCCCCAGATCCTTCTCCACTATGGATCCCCCAGATCCTTCTCCACTATGGATCCCCCCAGATCCTTCTCCACTATGGATCCCCCCCCAGATCCTTCTCCACTATGGATCCCCCCAGATCCTTCTCCACTACTGATCCCCCCAGATCCTTCTCCACTACGGATCCCCCCCAGATCCTTCTCCACTACGGATCCCCCCCAGATCCTTCTCCACTACGGTTTCCCCCAGATCCTTCTCCACTACGGATCCCCCCAGATCCTTCTCCACTACGGATCCCCCCAGATCCTTCTCCACTACGGATCCCCCAGATCCTTCTCCACTACGGATCCCCCCAGATCCTTCTCCACTACGGATCCCCCCAGATCCTTCTCCACTACGGATCCCCCCAGATCCTTCTCCACTACGGATCCCCCCAGATCCTTCTCCACTACGGATTCCCCCAGTTATACTCCCCCTAGCATGCATAACATTGGATAATATTGGAATCCATATTGGCATAGGTGTGAACCCGGCCTCAACCTTTCAGAAATGAAAATCAAGGCGCTATTTGTATCATTAGCAGGGGGAAAAATAATACAGGACTGGAAGGCAGGAGGAGAATGCCTGAACTTCATGCATAGAATGGAGATTTGGTTGCAGAACGTTTACAAGGAAGTACAGAGAGCAAACAAAGCCAGCTAATGCCTCCAGGGCTCAGCAAATTTAACTACAATAATGTTTGCTTTGCCAACTGCGAGAGACCTCAACGGTCAGGCCAGAACCGAGTATAAAATATAATAAAAAGGAGAGCGGTATTTACAATACAAGAGAAATAGCCTACCCCTTTGCTGCAGACCATCGCACAATGGTGTCTTTGTCCTTCAATCCGACCAGCAACTGTTCTGTGGAGGGGGGAGAACAAAAAAAGTGAAATCATTATTGGAGAATTGAGGATTATCTGGCTGGATAGTGAGCACACAGTGCAAGGAAAAGGTCAGCAATACAAAAAGGGGATATAAGAGAAGGGCAAGAGGATTTCTAAAAGGTAACCTGTCACCAAGGAATCTTTTCTAGCTGACAGGTGTGTAGCAGAGCCTTGGCTCTAGTCTTCCCAAACCCGGCAAAGACGGATAATCAAGTTGTGTTTTAGGTCTTTAACCACTTCCAGACCGCCGCATGCCGATATACGTCCTTACGCTGAAGAGGAATATCGTTATGGCAGCAGCCAGCTGGTATCCTCGTCTTCAGCCGGAGGTCTGCTTTCCGATAAGAGTGGTCTCTGCGACAGATTCGCTGCAAGATCACTTATCAGCGGCAGGAGAGGGGCCCCCCCCCCACCGTGCTCCGGTGCCCTCCACTGCTTACCAGAGCTGTCGGCAGCGGCGGAGGCGATCGGATCTTCACCCTTGCTTGGTATGGAGACGAGTGAGGGGAAGATGCCCCCCACCCATCTCCATAACATTGCAGGGCGGAAGCGACGTCATAACGTCATGTCTGCCCATAGCTCTTAAAGCGCCATTTTTTTTTTTATTATTATTTCATTTTTTAAATAACAAAAAAAAAAAAATGTATTATTATTTTTTTTATTTTTTTTTGCATGTTAGTATAAATGAGATCTGAGATCTTTTTGACCCCCAGATCTCATATTTAAGGGGTCCTGCCATGCTTTTTTTTCTATTACAAGGGATGTTTACATTCCTTGTAATAGGAATAAAAGTGACAAATTTTTTTTTTTTTTTTAAAACAGTGTAAAAAGAAAAAAAAAAGGTAAAAAAAAAAAAGAAAAAAAAATATATATATATATATATATATATATATATATATATATATATATATATATATATATATATATATATATATATATATATATATATATATATATATATATATATATATATATATATATATATATAATATATATTATATATATATTTTTTTTTTTTACCTTTTTTTTTTTTTACACTGTTTTTAAAAAAATTGTTACTTTTATTCCTATTACAAGGAATGTAAACATCCCTTGTAATAGAAAAAAAAAGCATGGCAGGACCTCTTAAATATAAATTTTTTTTTGTTATTTAAAAAAAAAATAAAAAAAAAAAATGGCGCTTTAAGAGCTATGGGCAGACATGACGTTTTGACGTCGCTTCCACCCTGCAATGTTATGGGTGGGGGCCATCTTCCCCTCACTCGTCTCCATACCAAGCAAGGGTGAAGATCCGATCGCCTCCGCCGCTGCCGACAGCTCTGGCAAGCAGTGGAGGGCACCGGAGCACGGTGGGGGGGGGGGGGGGGGGGGGGCCCTCTTCTGCCACTGATAAGTGATCTTGCAGCGAATCTGCCGCAGAGACCACTCTTATCGGAAAGCGGAACTCCGGCTGAAGACGGGGATACAGGTTGGCTGCTGCCATAACGATATTCCTCTTCAGCGTAAGTACGTATATCGGCATGCGTCGGTCTGGAAGTGGTTAATATATATATATATATATATATATATATATATATATATATATATATATATATATATATATATATATATATATATATATATATATATATATATATATATATTTATATATATATATAATATAATTTTTTTTTTTTTTAATGCGCCCCGTCCCACCAAGCTCGCGTGCAGAAGTGAACACACACGTGACTAGCGCCTGCATATGAAAAATGGTGTTCAAATCACACATGTGAGGTATCGCCGCGATCGGTAGAGCGAGAGCGATAATTCTAGCCCCAGACCTCCTCTTTAACTTAAAAGATGCAACCTGTAGAATTTTTTTAAATGTCGCCTATGGAGATTAAGGGTAAAAGTTTGTCGCCATTCCACGAGCGGGCGCAATTTTGAAGCACGACAGGTTGGGTATCAATTTACTCAGCGCAAGATTATCTTTCACAATATAAAAAAATAAATATAAATGGGCTAACTTTACTGTTGTCTTATTTTTTTAAATAAAAAAAAAAAGTGCATTTGTTTCAAAAAAAGTTCTCTTGTAAGACCGCTGCACAACATACGGTGTTACAGAAAGTTTTGCAACGACCGCCATTTTATTCTCTAGGGTGTTAGAAAAAGAAATGTATAATGTTTATAATGTATAATGTTTGGGGGTTCTGAGTAATTTTCTAGCAAAAAAAAAAAAAAAAATTTTAACTTGTAAACACCAAATCTCAGAAAGAGGCTCGGTCCTTAAGTGGTTAAGACATGTTCGCCCCCCAAATTTCCTTCTACCCAGCACCCCACTTTGCAATGTATGCAACTCTCAAAAGTTTGCAGAGTAGACAGCGCTGTGTTGTGGGGAGGATGTACCTAGGGGCCAAATTGGAGCAGAGTTGGGATTTGCATACTGAAACAGGATCATGAGAAGACATTTGCATATATAGTGATAGCACGGTGTGCTGCCTCCTATCCTCTACTGACAGGTTCTATTTTGCATCAAGAAAGTATTCACAGCGCTTCACTTTTTTTCCACATTTTGTTATATTACAGCCTTATTCCAAAATGGATTAAATTCATTATTTTTCTCAAAATTCTACAAAACAATCCCCCATAATGACAACGTGAAAGAAGTTTGTTTGAAATCTTTGCAAATTTATATAAAAAATAAATAAATCACATGTACATAAATATCACAGACTCCGCCCATGTACATAAGTATCACAGGCTCCTCCCATGTACACAAGTATTTACAGGCTCCTCCCATGTACATAAATATCACAGGCTCCTCCCATGTACACAAGTATCACAGGCTCCTCCCATGTACACAAGTATCACAGTCTTCTCCCATGTACACAAGTATCACAGACTCCTCCCATGTACACAAGTATCACAGACTCCTCCCATGTACACAAGTATTTACAGGCTCCTCCCATGTACATAAATATAACAGGCTCCTCCCATGTACACAAGTATCACAGGCTCCTCCCATGTACACAAGTATCACAGTCTTCTCCCATGTACACAAGCATCACAGACTCCTCCCATGTACACAAGTATCACAGACTCCTCCCATGTACACAAGTATCACAGACTCCTCCCATGTACACAAGTATCACAGACTCCTCCCATGTACACAAGTATCACAGACTCCTCCCATGTACACAAGTATCACAGGCTCCTCCCATGTACACAAGTATTTACAGGCTCCTCCCATGTACATAAATATCACAGGCTCCTCCCATGTACACAAGTATCACAGGCTCCTCCCATGTACACAAGTATCACAGTCTTCTCCCATGTACACAAGTATCACAGACTCCTCCCGTGTACACAAGTATCACAGACTCCTCCCATGTACACAAGTATCACAGGCTCCTCCCATGTACACAAGTATTTACAGGCTCCTCCCATGTACATAAATATAACAGGCTCCTCCCATGTACACAAGTATCACAGGCTCCTCCCATGTACACAAGTATCACAGTCTTCTCCCATGTACACAAGCATCACAGACTCCTCCCATGCATCACAGACTCCTCCCATGTACACAAGTATCACAGACTCCTCCCATGTACACAAGTATCACAGACTCCTCCCATGTACACAAGTATCACAGACTCCTCCCATGTACACAAGTATCACAGACTCCTCCCATGTACACAAGTATCACAGACTCCTCCCATGTACACAAGTATCACAGACTCCTCCCATGTACACAAGTATCACAGACTCCTCCCATGTACACAAGTATCACAGACTCCTCCCATGTACACAAGTATCACAGACTCCTCCCATGTACACAAGTATCACAGACTCCTCCCATGTACACAAGTATCACAGACTCCTCCCATGTACACAAGTATCACAGACTCCTCCCATGTACACAAGTATCACAGACTCCTCCCATGTACACAAGTATCACAGACTCCTCCCATGTACACAAGTATCACAGACTCCTCCCATGTACACAATTATCACAGACTCCTCCCATGTACATAATTATCACAGGCTCCTCCCATGTACATAAGTATCACAGGCTCCTCCCATGTACATAATTATCACAGACTCCTCCCATGTACATAATTATCACAGGCTCCTCCCATGTACATAAGTATCACAGGCTCCTCCCATGTACATAAGTATCACAGCCTTTGCTCAATACTTTGGTGAAGCTCCTTTGGCACCAATTACAGCCTTAAGTATTGTTGGGTATGATGCTACAAGCTTGGCACACCTATTTTTGGGCAGTTTCTCCCATTCTTATTTGCAGGACCTCTCAAGCTCCATCAGGTTGGATGAGGAGCGTCGGTGCACAGCCATTTTCAGATCTCTCCAGAGATGTTCAATCGAAATCAAGTCTGGGCTCTGGCTGGATACTTAAGGACATTCACAGAGTTTTCCCGTAGCCACTCCTTTGTTATCTTGGATGTGTGCTTAGGGTCGTTGTCCTGTTGGAAGATGAATCTTCGCCCCAGTCTGAGGTCCAGAGCGCTCTGGAGCAAGTTTTCATCAAGGATGTGCATTGCCGCATTCATATTTCCCTCGATCCTGACTAGTATCCCAGTTTCTGCTGCTAAAAAATATCCCCACAGCAGGATACTGCAACAACCATGCTTCACTGTAGGGATGGTATTGGCTAGGTCAGCCCTCAAATTTTCCATTCGCCTATTCGCATTTTGCAAGTGGAAAATGAGGGCTGGCGAGCGTGGGCTGCCTGGGAGCGGGGGGCGAGCTCTCTTCTCCCAGAGGAAGAGAGAAGAGAGAGCCGGCCGGATCATCAGCGCGTAGAACATCGCTGTAGCAGCTTATATTTCAATTGCCGTGTGTAACCAGCACTCGCTGTCATGTACAGCCCCGCCTCCTGGCCCGGGTACTTTGATAGACAGAACCTGTATAATCCCAGGACATGTGACGTATATCAAATTCCCCAGGCCAGGAGGCGGGGCTGTATGTGACAGCAAGCGCTGGGAACATACGACAATTGAAATGAAAGCTGTTACAGCGATGTTCCTCTGCGCTTTGATGATCCGGCGGCAATCCTCTCTCGCCTCTCGTCCCCTGCATAGGTAGGCTGCACTGATGGGCACAGGTGAAGCAGCATTGATGGGCACATGTGAAGCAGCATTGATGGGCACAGGTAGGCTGCATTGTTGGGCACAGGTGAGGCTGCACTGATAAATTTGTTGTTAATATTAATTTTTATAACTTAATTCTGCATTAAACACTTAAGTGTAATTTCATGAGATAATTTAAGAGGGCGTGTTTAGGGGGCGGAATTAGGGGCAGAATTAGGGGCGGGGCAGGGTAGGGGTTGGGTGGGGCCACTGGTGGAGAGTAACCCTTGAAGCCTGGCTAGTAGCTTAGGATTTGAAATTTTGAGCCCGAGCCCTGGGCTAGGTGATTAGTGCTGCCTGGTTTCCTCCAGACATGACGCTTGCCATTCAGGCCAAAGAGTCCAATCTTTGTTTCATCAGACCAGGGAATTTGGTTTCTCACGGTCTGTGTCCTTTGGGTGCCTTTTGGCAAACTCCAGGTGGGCTGTCATGTGCCTTTTACCAAGAAGTGGCTTCTGTCTGGCCACTTTTCCATACAGACCCGATTGGTGGAGTGCTGTAGAGATGGTTGTTCTTCTGGATGGTTCTCCTCTCTCCACAGAGAAACGTTGGCCCTTCTCCCCCGATCGCTCAGTTTGGCTCGGCGGCCCGCTCTAGGAAGAGTCCTGGTGGTTCCAAACGTCTTCTATTTATGGATGATGGAGGCCACTGTGCTTATTGGGACCTTCAATGCTGCAGAATTTCCCTTCCTCAATTTCCCCAGAGCTGTTCCTCCATACAATCCTGTCTCGGAGGTCTACACACAATTCCTTGGACTTCATGGCTTGGTTTGTGCTCTGACATGCACTGTTAATGTTAATAATGGGACCTTATATAGACAGCTGTGTGCCTTTCCATATCATGTCCAATCAACTGAATTTACCAGAGGTGGACTCCAATCAAGTTGTAGAAACACATGTGAGGTATCGCCACGATCGGTAGAGCGAGAGCAATAATTCTAGCCCTAGAACTCCTCTGCAACTTAAAACATGCAACCTGTAGAATTTTTTAAACGTTGCCTATGTAGATTTTTAAAGGGTAAAAGTTTGTCACCATTCCACGAGCAAGCGCAACTTTGAAGTGTGACATGTTGGGTATCAATTTACTCAGCATAACATTATCTTTCACAATATAAAAAAAAATAAAACAAAAATTGGGCCAACTTTACTGTTGTCTTATTTTTTAAATTCAAAAAAGTAAATTTTTTTACCAATAAAAGTGTGCTTTTATTCTCTAGGGTATATATATATATAGATAGATAGATAGATAGATAGATAGAGAGAGAGAGAGAGAGAGAGAGATTTAAGTAATGTTTGGGGATTCTAAGATATTTTCTAGCAAAAAAAATGTTTTTAACCACTTCACGACCGCTCACTGTATATATACGTCATTTTTTTGAAGAGGGATATCTCGGTAACGGCAGCAGCTGCTGCCACAACCGAGGTATCCCTCTTCACAGTGAGCGGTCCCCTTTCCGATAATGGTGGACGTATTTGCGCAGCGGTCTTACAAGCGCACTTTTTTTGGAAAAAAGTCACTTTTTTGAATAAAAATATAAGACAACAGTAAAATTAGCCCAATTGTTTTTTGGATTGTGAAATATAATGTTACGCCGAGTAAATTGATACCCAACATGTCACGCTTCAAAATTGCGGCCGGTCGTGGAATGGCGTCAAACTTTTACCCTCAAAAATCTCCATAAGCGACATTTAAAAAATCGAGATCACCGTTATCGGCGGCGGGAGAGGTCCCCCCCCCCCCCTCCCGCCGCTCTCCCGTGCCTTCCGCCGCTTACCGGAACCGTCGGCAGCGGCGGAGGCGATCGGGTCCGTTCCCTGCCTGTGTATAGAGATGAGTGACGCTACGATGGCCGCCACTCATCTCTATACCATAGGAGGGCGGAAGCGACGTCAAAAACGTCACTTCCGCCCATACGTCTTAAAGGGGAATTTACAAATGTCATTTTTTTAAATGACATTTTTTTTTTTTTTTATCTTTGAAGTCCAAATATGAGATCTGAGGACTTTTTGACCCCAGAGGAACTGTCATGCTTTTTTCTATTACAAGGGATGTTTACATTCCTTGTAATAGGAATAAAAGTGATCAATTTTTTTTTTTTTTTTTTTAAACAGTGTAAAAAATAATACAATTAAGTAAAATAAATAAGAAAAAACAAAAAAAAAAATGTTTAAAACACCCCGTCCCGACGAGCTCGCGCGCAGAAGCGAACGCATACGTGAGCAGCACCCGCATATGAAAACGGTAGTCAAACCACACGTGATGCATCGCCGCGATCGGTAGAGCGAGAGCAATAATTCTAGCCATAGACCTCCTCTGTAACTCAAAAAATGCAACCTGTAGAATTTTTTAAATGTCGCTTATGGAGATTTTTGAGGGTAAAAGTTTGACGCCATTCCACGACCGGCCGCAATTTTGAAGCGTGACATGTTGGGTATCAATTTACTCGGCGTAACATTATATTTCACAATCCAAAAAACAATTGGGCTAATTTTACTGTTGTCTTATATTTTTATTCAAAAAAGTGACTTTTTTCCAAAAAAAGTGCGCTTGTAAGACCGCTGCGCAAATACGGTGTGAAAAAAAGTATTGCAACGACTGCCATTTTATTCTCTAGGGTGTTAGAAAAAAAACAATATATAATGTTTGGGGGTTCCAAGTTTTTTTCTAGCAAAAAAAACTGTTTCAAACATGTAAACACCTAAAATCCAAAACGATGCTGGTCTGGAAGTGGTTAAGTTGTAAACACCAAATCTCAGAAAGAGGTTAATGCCACTGGGTCATTGTCATGCTGGAAGACCCATCCATGACCCATCTTCAGTGTTCTGGAGGGAAGAAAGTTCTCATCCAAGATTTTATAATACATGGCCCCGTCCATTGGCCATTTAGCAGAGAAACAGCCTCAGAGCATAATGTTTCCACCTCCGTCTGTGTGACTGTAGGGATGGTGTTCTTAGGGTCATAGTCGGCATTTTTCTTCCTCCAAACACGGTGAGTTGAGTTAACACCAAAGAGCAAAATTTTGGTCTCATCTGACCACTTTCTCCCAATCCTTCTCTAAATCATTTAGATGTTTCATTGGCAAACTTCAGACGGTCCTGTACATGTGTCTTCTTGAGGAAGGGGACCTTGTGGGCTCTGCAGGATGTCAATCCATGGCGGTGTATTGTGTTACCAATGGTTGGTTTGGTGACTGTGGTACCAACTGCCTTGAGATCCTTCACAAGCTTCTCCCGTCTAGTTCTGGGCTGATCCCTCACTTTTCTCATGACCATCCTCACCCCATGAGGCGAAGTCTTGCATGGAGCTCCAGACCGAGGGAGATTGATGGTTATTTTGTATTTCTTCCATTGGGGAATAATCACTCCAACAGTTGTCTCCTTCTCACCAAGCTTCTTGCTGATGGTCTTGTAGCCCATTCCAGCCTTGTGCAGGTCTACAATCTTGTCCCCGACGTCCTCTGACATCTCTTTGGTCTCACCCATGGTGGTGAGGATTGAATGGAAGAGATTCTGTGGACAGGTGTCTTTTATACACATAACGAGTTGTCGTTAGGAGAACCTTCTTACATTGACAGGACTAATCTGTGTACCACATGAGTACCTACTGGAGCCAGTCTGTGGGGGGCAGAATTATTGTCGGTTGGTAGGGGGATCAAATACTTATTTTACTCACTGAACTGCAACTCAATTTATAACATTTGTATCATGTTTTTTCTTTTCTGGATTTTTGGTTGATATTCTGTCTCTATCATTTAAAATATAACTATGATAAAAATTATAGACCCTTCTGAAGAAGTCACGAGGTCACGTGACGTAATGCATAGGGATTGGTCAGGATACCGGAAGTGTTTGACGCAGAGACCGCACACATTCATCCAGCTGCTGTTTTTAATGTAAGCATTTACTTTTTGTTCTATTAAAACGTATTTTGACATACTTCACGATCGGGTCCCCTCTCTCCATTTTTTCTCATTCTTTGATTGATTCACTCCCCCCGGAGGGGGAGCCATAACATTGCTGTGGGGAAGTGGAGACTCTGATCTGGTATCATTTGATCCGTAAAGCTGAATGCATTAAGAGCCATACTGGGGTTTGGAGAGCTGGAGATTGCCACAGGAGTATCTATAAAGGCCGATTTTAATCGGAAGTGAGGTGAGAGGCTAGAGAGCACTATTGTTGGATAGACCCTCACCACCCAGCACTCCCCACGTGTGGAAAACAGAATGAAAAAGCATAGTTTATCTGCATCATAGAGACTATTTTTCCTTATAGGTGTCACTTTTATCACACTACTTCCACTCTGTACCACTCTATGGACTGATTTATCGATTCATTGTATATGCTCCCACTATTTTATGGTTTTTCAAGATCAAAGATATATGGTTTTTATATGCCACTTTTATTCACATATATGTTTTTAGAGTGATTGTTATATACCTTTAGTGTTTATATATTATTGATTTATTTATTTATCACTGTATGCACTTTAAAGGATCTATTCACTGCACTTGATTAACAGTTGGGTCACGATTCAGTGACCACTGTTGGTTCTTGATCACTCCGTGATTATTTATTTATTTATTTTGTTGCAGTTATTGAGCACTTTAACACTAGATGCACTTTAGCGCAAAAACACTGTTTATTTATTTTGGATTCACGAGTTAGTGTTGACTCTTAGTTTTTGCAGCTTTTTTAGGACTTGTTCCATATTTTGTATTTGCAACCTTTACTATTTTTAGATCACGTTTATTTATTACTTCACCATAAATTCAACATCTAGTTCTTAAACCAGCGCAAAGGACACCCACATTCAAATACTTATTTTACTCACTGAACTGCAACTCAATTTATAACATTTGTATCATGTTTTTTCTTTTCTGGATTTTTGGTTGATATTCTGTCTCTATCATTTAAAATATAACTATGATAAAAATTATAGACCCTTTATTTCTTTGTAAGTGGGCAAACGTACACAATCTGCAGGGGGGCAAATAATTTGCCCCACTGTATTTGTCCGTTATGTTCACGACTCCACTTTGCTAAGAAAAGATCCTTCAGATTTGTGGACACCGGCTACTCATTCCACACCGATAGATACCTTTAATCCATTGTTAAAGTCACAAGCTCCTTTAACTCCAGAGAACAGACAGGAGCCTCACACTGTTTATATAAACTTAATACACGTCAGTCAGCGAGTACACAATACCCATTCAGTTTGTTCTCCATCGCACGGCTCTTTCTATTCAAACAGGGATCGAGTGCGCAAACAAGGCAATCCCACAGGCCGGGACACTGACAATGACTGCAGCACCGCAACCAGACACTACCCTCAGAATAAGGCTACAGGCAAGGAGATTGTGTGTAGGCCAGTGTGTATAGAAGGGTAAACCAGAATTTTTGGCAAGTCTTTCAAATGCAACACCCACTGCCCGCTTTAGTAGTTAACCTGCAACCCCCCTGGTACTGTGCAGGGCTGGACTGGGACAAAAATGTGGCCCTGGACTTCATCCAGACCGGCCCACTTTAGATTTGAGTGTCCCCGTCAGCAGTCCCCTTACATTAGTGTGTCCCCATCACCAGCAGCCCCCTTATATCAGTATCCCCATCACCACCAGTCCCCTTCTATCAGTGTCCCCATCACCAGCAGTCCCCTTATATCAGAGTGTCCCCATCAGCAGTCCCATTTCATCAGAGTGTCCCCATCAGCAGTCCCATTTCATCAGTGTGTCCCCATAACCAGCAGCCCCCTTACATCAGAATGTCCCCTTCACCAGCAGCCCCCTTATATCAGAGTGTCCCCATCACCAGCAGTGCCCTTATATCAGAGTGTGCCCATCAGCAGTCCCCTTTCATCAGAGTGTCCCCATCAGCAGTCCCCTTTCATAAGAGTGTCCCCATCAGCAGTCCATTTTCATCAGAGTGTCCCCATCAGCAGTCCCCTTTCATCAGTGTCCCCATCTGCAGTCCCCTTTCATCAGTGTCCCCATCTGCAGTCCCCTTTCATCAGTGTCCCCATCAGCAGTCCCCTTTCATCAGTGTCCCCATCAGCAGTCCCCTTTCATCAGTGTCCCCATCAGCAGTCCCCTTTCATCAGTGTCCCCATCAGCAGTCCCCTTTCATCAGTGTCCCCATCAGCAGTCCCCTTTCATCAGTGTCCCCATCAGCAGTCCCCTTTCATCAGTGTCCCCATCAGCAGTCCCCTTTCATCAGTGTCCCCATCAGCAGTCCCCTTTCATCAGTGTCCCCATCAGCAGTGTCCCCATCAGCAGTCCCCTTTCATCAGTGTGTCCCCATAACCAGCAGCCCCCTTATATCAGAATGTCCCCTTCACCAGCAGCCCCCTTTTATCAGAGTGTCCCCATCACCAGCAGTCCCCTTATATCAGTGTGTCCCCATCACCAGCAGCCCCCATCACCAGCAGCCCCCTTACATCAGTGTCCCCATCAGCAGTGTGTCCCCATCACCAGCAGTCCCCTTATATCAGTGTCCTCCCTCTCCTCCCCCTCCCACATGTACTCACAGTTCTATAGGTAGCTTCTTGTTCCTCTCTCCAGTCATGTGATAAGTGACAAGTGATAAGGGGAGAGAGGAAGGAAAGTCTGACGGCTTTCTATCTCCCCCTGCAGGCTGGAGGGAGCAGAAAGTCTAATCCTCTCTCCAGCAAGTGACGGCAGCTGCTCCTCCTGACAGGAGTGAAATCACGATTACTCACTGTCAGAGAGGAGCCGCTCCAGGACTGCACCTGACAGGCCCACTGAGCCATCGGCCCACCGGGAAACTCCCTTTAGTCCCGATGGCCAGTACATGCCTGGTACTGTGTGCTATAATAAATCGGTCACTCTTCAGAAGCTGGTGGATGTAGAAATGCAATGAAAGACTCAAATCAGAATTCCAAATTTTTTCTAAGTTCTGAAAAGAGTGGGGAAGGGGTGAAACCCCTTTCAGGTTTTTATTGCCATTTGCATCTCTGCAGGATATTCACCCTCTCTGACCACTGTCAGCTGGACAAAAACTAATAGGGAACGTAGAAACTCTTGGAAAAAGGGGTCAGGCCGCCACACACACCAGTTCAACTGCTAACCAAAACTGCAGTGTTTATCCTCATGATCACAGGAAGCAACATCCATGGTTAACAGAGGACAGAATTAAAAATAGACTTGGGAAAATGAACATTAATAAATCACCAGGACCAGATGGCTTGCACCCGAGGGTACTTAGGGAACTCAGTCAAGTAATTGCCAGACCAATGTTCTTAATTTTTACTGACAGTCTACTGACTGGAATTATACAAGTTGATTGGAGAAAAGCCAATGTAGAACCAATATTTAAAAAGGGCCCAAAATACATCCCTGGGAATTGCAGACCAGTTAGCCTAACATCAATAGTATGTAAAACTCTTAAGGGGATGATAAGGGACTATATACAAGATTTTAGTAATGAGAAGGATATCATTAGCAGTAATCAGCATGGATTCACGACGAATCGTTCTCGCCAAACCAATCTACTAACCTTCTATGAGGAGGTGAGTTGCCATCTAGATAAAGGAAGGCCCGTAGACGTGGTGTATCTGGATTTTGCAAAAGCATTTGACACAGTTCCCCATAAACGTTTACTGTACAAAATAAGGTCTGTTGGCATGGACCATAGGGTGAGTACATGGATTGATGGACCATAGGGTGAGTACATGGATTGAAAACTGGCTACAAGGGCGAGTTCAGAGGGTGGTGATAAATGGGGAGTACTCGGAATTGTCAGGGGCGGGTAGTAGGGTCCCCCAGGGTTCTGTGCTGGGTCCAATCCTGTTTAATTTGTTCATAAATGACCTGGAGGATGGGGATGGGGGAAACAGTTCAATCGTTGTATTTGTGGACGATACTAAGCTAAGCAGGTCAATAACTTCTCCGCAGGATGTGGAAACCTTGCAAAAAGATCTGAACAAATGAATGGGGTGGGAAACTACATGACAAATGAGGTTCAATGTAGAAAAATTTAAAAATGCATTTGGGTGGCAAAAATTTGAATGCAAACTATACACTGGGGGGAGAACCTCTGGTGGGGATCTAGGATGGAAAAGGACCTGATGGTCCTAGTAGATGATAGTCTCAGCAATGGCATGCAATGCCAAGCTGCTGCTAACAAAGCAAAAAGAATATTGACATTAAAAAGGGGATCAACTCAGAGATAAAACCATAATTTTCCCGTTCTACAAGACTCTGGTCCGGCCACACCTGGAGTATGCTGTCCAGTTCTGGGCACCAGTCCTCAGGAAGGATGTACTGGAAATGGAGCGAGTACAAAGAAGGGCAACAAAGCTAATAAAGGGTCTGGAGGATATTAGTTATGAGGAAAAAGGTTGCGAGCACTGAACTTATTCTCTCTGGAGAAGAGACGCTTGAGAGGGGATATGATTTCAATGTAAAAATACCGTACTGGTGACCCCACAATAGGGAGAAAACTTTTTTGTAGAAGGGAGTTTAACAAGACACGTGGCCACTCATTAAAATTAGAAGAAAAGAGGTTTAACCTTAAACTGTAGAGGCTTCTTTACTGTAAGAGCGGCAAGGATGTGGAATTCCCTTCCACAGGCGGTGGTCTCAACGGGGGGCATCGATAGTTTCAAGAAACTATTAGATAAGCACCTGAACAACCGCAACATACAGGGATATACAATGTAATACTGACATATAATCACACACATAGGTTGGACTTGATGGTCTTGTGTCCGTTTTCAACCTCACCTACTATGTAACTGCACAGACAATCATACCCAACTGCGTTCTCGCATCATCAGTGGTTCCCGGGGGCTGTACCAGAGGCCTTACTCTACATGTCAGGCTCAGCCACAAGTATGTGACAGACATGCAAGTTATTAATTTAATTTATTAATTATTATTTTTACAACACAGAACTGGTAAGTATAATGGGTTAGTTATTTTTTTTTATTTTTTTTTTTACTTTTACAATCACTTTAAAAAAAAAAAAAAAAAAAACTATTTAAAACTCAGCAACTGAGGGGAAATCTTCCAGTGAGGGGGATAACTAGGAGCCCTTTCACACTGTGGCGTCAGCGGTAAAGCAGCGATAGTTAAAACCGCCCCACTAGCGGGCGAAAAGGGGTTAAGTCCACCCGCAAAACGCTGCCGCAGCGGCGGTATAGCAGCGCTGCCCTATTGATTTCAATGGGGAGGAGCGGTGAGTTCACCGCTCCAAAGAAGCTGCTAGTAGGACTTTTTCTGACGCCCTCTGGCTTTCACACTGGAGTGAATGGAGCGGTTTTAGGGCGGTTTTCAGGCGCTATTTTTAACGCTACAGCGCCTGCAAAACACCCCAGTGTAAAAGGGGTCTAAAAAGGAGATTTCCACTCATATTTCTTGTTGCATTTGCGAGACAGAAAAGTAAAAAGGGAAAAAAGACACAGACAGCAAACAAAAAACAAAAACTGCCTACTTCATACAAAACTAAAAGAATAAAAAAAAAAAAAAAAAAAAAAAAGAACAAAAAGGACACAAAGGGCACAAGGTGTGTAGCTGGTTGACCTTGACGTTGACACTAGGGGGGGTTTGGGAGAAATGAAAGAGCCATTGTAAGGTACAGGTAGAGCCGTAGACAGGTGACCCAGGTACATTTTTCTGTGTCTCTCTCTATGAACCTCCCCGTCATGTTTTCATAAGGCTCCTGGGAAATTTTGACAAGTGTCTGAAGGTTCAGTAGCCGCCTACAACCCTCCAGCATGTCTACAAAGCAGCATTCCGACAGCCCTCATTGTTTGGTGCGTGTCTGAAGAACAGCTTAGAAAAATGCACCAAAAAAAAAAAAATTGTGCCAAAAGTGAGAACCGGCCAGTTGGGGCCCTTTCACACCGATCGATTTCTCTACTGTTTTTGCCTTACAAAACAGCAGAAGAAACATGGATGACCAATAAATGCTATTGAACTCTTCACACCAGTCAGTTGAAGGTCAGGTGCATTTTTGAAAGTCTTGCGTGGTACATTTTTGGTGCTGCAGCAAAAACAAAACAAAACAAAACAACAAAAAAATAAAAAATAAAAAAAAAAAACACACCAAAAAGGGCAACTTCCCCATTGATATGAATGGAAAACGAACCAAGAACTCAGCAAAAACAAACCGGCGGTTGCGTTTTTGGTGCATTTTTTGTAGCATGTTTCTTTTTCACAGGTGAAGGCTGTGGTCAGGCAACCACACAACACACTGGAATCGCAGCATAGACCGCAAATGCGCTTTTACCGTGTTTTTGCAACGGGGTAGTGTGAAAAGACCTTAAGGCCCCTTTCACACTGGGGCCGTTTGCAGGCGCTATTGCGCTAAAAATAGCGCCTGCAAACCGACCTGAAACAGCCGTTGCCGTGTCTCCAGTGTGAAAGCCCGAGGGCTTTCACACTGGAGCGCTGCGCTAGCAGGACGCTGAAAAATGTCCTGCAAGCCGCATTTTTGGTGCGCTGTAGGAGCGGTGTATTTACCGCTCCTATAGAGCCCCTTCCCATTGAAAACAATGGGGCAGTGCTCCGAACCCGCCCGCAAAACGCCGCTGCAGCGGTTTGCGGGCGGTATTAACCCTTTTTCGGCCGCTCGTGGGGGGTAAAACCGCCCCGCTAGCGGCCGAATAGCGCCGCTAAAAAACGGTAAAGCGGCGCTAAATATATCGCCGCTTTACCGCCAGCGCACCAATGTGAAAATAGCCTTAGGAATACCAGCCATAGTGAGTGTGTAGCAAAAGCACACATCCAAGTTTAAAGTAGAATTACAGTCATATACCGTATATACTCGAGTATAAGCCGAGTTTTTCAGCACATTTTTTTTTTGTGCTAAAAGTGCCCCCCCTCGGCTTATACTCGAGTCAAGCACTTTTCTGCAGCAGAGAATGACATTTTCCAACCAAATTTGGGGTTCCTAGCACCAAGTGGCCCCGAAAGTCGGTTCGGAAAATGCCATTCTCTGCTGCAGAGAAGTGCTTGACATTTTCCGACCCGACTTTGGGGCCCCGTATCTCGGGCCACTTGGTGCTAGGAACCCCAAATTTAGTGTGCAAACCCAGTGGAACTAGCACTACAACATATCCAAATTTAGGGTTGCTAGTTCCACTGCGTTTGCACACCAAATTTGGGGTTCCTAGCACCAAGTGGCCCCGAGATACAGGGCCCCAAAGTCGTCAACTGTGTCCATCTGCAGCAATGTCATTTCGTGACCCTTTGGGTCCAGAGACCCCAAATGTTGGCTGCAGCTAGGGGGGCATCTAGGAACCCTTAACTACCAAGTTTGAAGTTCGGGGGACCTATGGCTGCAAATGGGCACAGTGAGGCTGCAAATGGGCATTGTTGACCCTCTTTTCCACTTACAGTAGCTGCGCATTTCTCACCCTAGGCTTATACTCGAGGCAATAAGTTTTCCCAGTTCTTTGTGGTAAAATGAGGTGCCTCGGCTTATATTTAGGTCGGCTTATACTCAAGTATATTCGGTACTAATTAGGGGAAGCTCCGATTGTCTGCCAAACCCCCCCCCCCCCCTCTGCTGCCACATTTGGCACCTTTTGGAGGGAGGGGGGAGGGGGAGCGGGTACCTGGTTTTGACAGCCTAGAGCTCCTCTTTAAACCTGCTTCACTCCCACTGTAAGGTAGGCGATACATTATACAAATTTTCTTTCCTTCAACCACAGGTTGCAAAAAAAAAAAAAAAAAACACACACGATAAATAACCCAATTGTTTGGTAAAATATAAAAGATGATGTTACGCCGAGTAAATAGATACCAAACACGTCACGCCGAGTAAATAGATACCAAACACGTCACGCCGAGTAAATAGATACCAAACACGTCACGCCGAGTAAATAGATACCAAACACGTCACGCCGAGTAAAATTGTGCAAACCTGTACAACGGCGACAAACTACATGAATTTTACAGCCTATAGGCAACGCTTTAAAGGCCTTTACAGGTTACACTTTAGATTTAGAGAGAAGGTCTGGTGCTAGAATTACTGTCTTTGAGTTGATATTTGTGGTGACACCTCACACGTGCATGCGGGACCGGCGTGTGCGTTCGCCTTTGCACATGGGGGCACTATACATTTTTTTATTTTTATTTATTTTGTTTACACTGTTGCTTTAATTTTTTTATTTTATTTTTTAGCACTTTTTTTTTATTCCTTGTGACAGGTAGTCTTTATGGAGACAAGACAGGATAGCCCGATTAAGCAAGGGAAGGCAGTGGTGGAAGGGTGCTTGTAAAACCAATTCAGTGGCTAGTTAGCCGCTGGGATTACTTTTATAGGGGGGCCGACTGAAGCCTCTAAAGTCCAGCAATGTAGCGGTACGTTGCTGGTCGTCAAGTGGTTACAGAAAACACCTTGATTGGAGACCATCTGTGGTAAATTAAATTGATTGGACATGATTTGGAAAGGCGCACACCTCTCTATAAAATCCTCATAGCAGACAATGCATACTGTATCAGAGCAAAATCCATGGAGGTCAAAAAAGAAACCGCCTGCAGAGCTCAGAGACAGGATTGTTGCAAGATACAGATCTGGAGAAAGCTACAAAAAAAAATAAAAAATGGTGCGTTGAAGGTTCCCAAGAGCCCATTGGCCTTCATAATTCTGATATAGAAGAGGTTTGGCACAAGCGGGGCCAAGAGCTTTTTGCTCGGCCTAACTGAGCAATCGGGGGGGGGGGGGGCGGGACCATAAGAGAGGTGACCAAGAATCCAATGGTCACTCTGAGCTCCAGAGATCCTGTATGGAGATGGGACAAAGTTCCAGAAGGACAGCCATCAATGCAGCCCCCTCCTCCAATCTGGGCTTTATGGCAGAGTGGCTAAACAGAAGCCTCGCAACATAAAAGACCGCTTGGAGTTTGCAAAAAAACACCTGAAGGACTGAGACTGAGAAACAAGATCCTCTGGTCTGATGAAACAAAGATTGAACTGTTTCGCTTCAATTCTAAACATCAAGTCTGGAGGAAAACAGGCATCGCTCATCATCTGCCTAATACTATCCCAACAGTGAAGCATGGTGGTGGCAGCATTATGCTGTGGGGGTGTTTTTCAGCAGCAGGGACTGGGAGACTAGTCAGGGTTGAGGGAAAGTTGAATGGAGCAATATACAGAGATATCCTCAAAAAAAAAAAAAAAAAAAAAAAAACAGATCCACAGAGCCCTTAAAATCAGGGGGAAATCAGGGGTGCGTGTTATATGCCGATTCCCCGCCGTTGTGAGCCTCTGGGCGGCTTCCGGCCGTTCAAAGCAGCCTTCGGCCGTTCTCGGCAGCCTTTGGCCGTTCTCGGCATCTTCGGCCGAAAGCTGCCGAGAAATGCCGACAGCGGCCAAGAAATGGCCGAAAGCTGCCGAGAAATGCCGACAGCGGCCAAGAAATGGCCAAAGCGGCCGAGAATGGCCGACAGCGGCCGAGAATGGCCGACAGCGGCCGAGAATGGCCGACAGCGGCCGAGAATGGCCGACAGCGGCCGAGAATGGCCAAAAGCGGCCGAGAAATGGCCAAAAGCGGCCGAGAAATGGCCAAAAGCGGCCGAGAAATGGCCAAAGCGGCCGAGAAATGGCCAAAGCGGCCGAGAAATGGCCAAAGCGGCCGAGAAAGGCCGAAAGAGGCAGAGAAAGGCCAATGGCGCCAATTTTCAAACTGCAGTGACCTGGGCAAGGCTGCAATTGTCACTAAGAAGGCTGCAAATTGACACTGATAAGGCTGCATTGATGGGCATTTAAATGTAAGTTTTTTTCCTTAAAATTTCCTCCTAAACTTGAGGCGCGTGTTATACGCCGATAAATACTATGCATACTAGCTCATTATGCCATTTACAACCACTTTTATTGCTGTCCAATCACAGATTATGGGCATGGAAGTGATCCAATTTTATTTAACGGTAGGAGAGAAAAGTCAGTACCTAATTGTACTGTCTGGCACAGCTCTCCAAATTACAGGACTGGATGGCCAGAAATACAAAGGACTTACCAATAACCTGCTCGATCTCCTCTGGAATATCGTACTCCTCATCGTCATCCCCTGAGGAGGCGACCACCGCTGCTTGCTGGGCATCTGAGGAATTCTGGAGCAAGTTGGCAGCCAGACACCTGGAACCCCGCTCATACCTGTAAGACATCGGCAAGGCAGCAAATTAAGATAAAGTCTTGATCAGGAAAAAAATATTATTAGCGTTCAACTTAAAGCCCCAACTCCATGCAGAGAAAAAAATAAATAAAAAAAAAGACCTTGGCAAGTGGGGCTCGCCAGGCTCGCACTTTGACGTCATCACATATAGGTCAGGGCCAATAATTCTGCACTGTACATGAAGACGGAGGGCCTCCACAACGCAGAATATCAGAGCCTGTCCCAGCCATGAGTAAGATAAGTACTGCGTCTCAACCCTCAACCCCTAGACCAGCCATTCTCAACCAGGGTTCCATTGAACCCTAGGGTCCCGCCAGAGCTTGCTAGCGATTCCTTGAGCTGTGGCTGATTGGCCTCCTATTTGATGGTGTCTGCATAGTCCTGGGGTCAATGTCTCTTGGTAGAACCAGTTGCATGAAGCCAATGATCGTTTTAGCCATCTGTAGGGGTTGCTTTCTTCCCAATGACAACCAATGTAGGCAGCATTTTTTTTCACTGACCACCAATTGGTTTTAGTAAGGGTTCCTTGAGACCTGAAAATTATTTCAAGGGTTCCTCTGGGATAAAAGGGTTGAGAAAGGCTGCACTAGACCAATGTTTCTCAACTCCAGTCCTCAGGTACCCCCCCCCCCAAAAAAAAAAATTGCAGAAAGTAAAAAAAACTTTATGTATCCCAAAAGGGTTAAAAACACTTACAAAAAGGGTAGATGAGCACATCATATTAATAATCTGGCAGGTGGTCCGGCGTTCTGGTAGTCCCAAGGAGTCCCAGGGACTGAAATGGCCAGCAGATGGAAGCTGCAGCTCTCCGGATACTGGGGAGTAAGGATGAGCTCCGGCGTGTTCGCACACCCCACGTGCAGAGCCCGCCAGGAAGTCGGCACTGCGCTGCACTAATCACAGGCGGTGAGACATTTTCCCAATGTGCGGCTGCAGAGATCGGGAAATGTCTCACTGCCTGTGATTAGCGCAGTGCCTTGCCGACTTCCTGGCGGGCTCTGCACGTTGAGTATGCGAACACGCGGAGCCCATCCCTACTGGGGAGACAGCGTGGAAACCGAATCCCAAAAGTGACGTCAGCGGGAAGGGACCAGCAACCAGCATGGACCGCAAGCCGGAAGTGATGTCATCAAAGCGCGATGCGTTTCGGAACAGCCAATTGGTTTCTTCTTCAAGCAATGACTCAAGTACCCCCAACAGGTCTTGTTTTCAGGATTTCCCTCAGATGAATCGGCTGCTGTAATTACTAAGGCAGTGAAAAAGATGAAATCACCTGTGCAAAATAATGGTGAGCCAGAAAACATGACCTGTTGGGGGTACTTCAGGACTGGAGTTGAGGAACATTGCCCTGGACTTAAAGTGGAACTTCAGTCATTGTTTCATCTATTATATCTTCTCCCCTTGTTGTTGTTTTAACTTTGGATAGTAAAACGTTTTTTATCTGCCAGTAAATCCCTTATACAGCCCACTTCCTGTTTCTTGTCTGGTCATTAGGCTAGGCTTATGACATCATGCACAGCTCTCTCTCTCGCTCACTCTCTTGAGGTCTTGGGCTAGTATTATTGCTCTCGATCTAACGCACGCGGCAAAACCTCACGTGGTGCGATTTGAACGCTGTTTACATATGTGGGCACGACTTGCGTATATGTTCGCTTCTGTGTGCGAGCACGCGGGAACGATCAAAATATATTTTTTGTATTGTTTATTTTACTTAAATTTTTTTTATTTTTACACTTTATTAATAATAATAATAGTAAACATCCCTTGTAATAGGACTAGCGCGTGACAGGTCCTCTTTATGGAGAGATGTGGGGGGTCTATAAGACCCCACATCTCTCCTCCAGGCTGGAAAGTCCGAGATCAAAAAAAAAGACTGTCTCTGCCTTTCCAGCTGCGTCCTTGGCTTTGTTTACTTCCCGCCGGCCCGAATGTGACGTCATAACGTTGCGCCCGGGCCTCCGAGGGTCATAGAGATGACTGGGGACCATCTAGTCACCAGAAATCTTCATGCTCAACTTCCGGCGGCGACAGCTTTTGTTCTGCGGCTTGCTGATCACAGGGGCGAGCCACGAGAAGCACCGGAGGGCGGTGGGAGGGGCGGGGAGGGAGTCCCCTGCCGCCTGTAAGAATGATCAATCGGCTGAACTGCCGCCTGATCGTTCTTATGGTGCACAGAATCGCCGGCTGTAAAAGAGGATATATGGATGATGCCTGTAGCTGCTGACATTATTAATATATCCCCCACCTAAATTCCAGGATGTCATATGATGACCTATGGGTGGAAAGTGGTTAAAAAAAAAAAAAAAATGTATACCGTATATACTCGAGTATAGGCCGACCCAAATATAAGCCGAGGCACCTAATTTTACCCCAAAACAAAAAAAAATGGAAAAACGTATTGACTCGAGTATAAGCCTAGGGTGAGAAATGCGCAGCTACTGTAAGTGGAAAAGAGGGTCAACAATGCCCATTTGCAGCCTCACTGTGCCCATTTGCAGTCATAGGTCCCCCGAACTTCAAACTTGGTAGTCAAGGGTTCCTAGATGCCCCCCTATCTGCAGCCAAAATTTGGGGTCTCTGGACCTAAAGGGTCCTGCAGATAGACACAGTTGACCGACTTTGGGGCCCCGTATCTTGGGGCCACTTGGTGCTAGGAACCCCAAATTTGGTATGCAAACTCAGTCGAACTAGCATTATGTCAAGCACTTTTCTGCAGCAGAGAATGTCATTTTCTGAACCGACTTTGGGGCCCTGTACCTCGGGGCCACTTAGTACTAGGAACATTTGGATATGTTGTAGTGTTGGTTCCACTGGGTTTGCACACCAAATTTGGGCACCAAGAGGCCCCGAGATACGGGGCACCAAAGTCGGGTCGGAAAATGTCATTTTCTGCTGCAGAAAAGTGCTTGACTCGAGTATAAGCCGAGGGAGGCATTTTCAGCACAATAAAATGTGCTGAAAAACTCGGCTTATACTCGAGTATATACGGTAATCTTTGGGGGTTCCAAGTAATGGACTGTGGTCAGGCTATAAACAGTCACAAGTAGTGAGGAAGCTCTAAAGCCATCTCTGCCTTCATATGTGGACCTGGACACCTTGATTAGACAATGTACACCAAATAAGCCTACGATCCCAGACAGCCGCTGCCCTACAGAACAGACAGATTGTAATTATTAATTAGGTGAACCCATTCAGAGCCAACCCCAAAATTTCAGCAGGGTGCAAGATGAATCGGAAAGGATTTGTGAGAACACGAATACAATAGAGGTGGAAAGATGGAGGGAGAGATGAGAGAGCTATCAGCCTGGGAGATCTCACAGCTCGGGCGGCTGGACTGATATTCCGGGAGGCCGGATTCTATAGCCGGTGGCCGCTTTTTTTTTCCTGCATAGTAATAGGTTGGGAGAATGCAGGCCATGCGGGAACCTTCCCCATCAGTTCAGGTATTATTGGTGCCCCCCCCCCCGCCCCCCCTCCTGTATGGGAAAGTGTCCTCTTCTTTGTGATGCCAGAGGGGTCAGTATACTCAGCACTGATTGCCCAACTTGTCAGGCTTGTTTGACCAAAGTCACTTCATTGTCATTTATATGAAAGGACTAGGCAGCAGTGACATCTCCCTCTCCATGGGAATTCCCCTGACTTCTTTAGAAGTATCGTAATCCAGATTTAAAAAGGTAGCAATACAAAAATGTACAAAGGCAGATCGAAAAATTAAAAAATCTACCTAAAGACCAAAAAGGGATTAGAACCCTTTGTCTCCCCAAAAATGTAAAATACATTTATAGGACTCTTGACTAGGAAATTCAAACCTACCCCCTCAAACCTAATTACCGTATATACTCGAGTATAAGCAGACCCGAATATAAGCCGAGGCACCTAATTTTACCACAAATAACTGGGAAAACTTATTGACTCGAGTATAAGCCTAGGGTGAGAAATGCGCAGCTACTGTAAGTGGAAAAGAGGGTCAACAATGCCCATTTGCAGCCCCACTGTGCCCATTTGCAGCCCCACTGTGCCCACTGGCAGCCCCACTGTGCCCACTGGCAGCCCCACTGTGCCCACTGGCAGCCTCACTGTGCTCATTTGCAGCCATAGGTCCCCGAACTTCAAACTTGGTAGTTAAAGTGGTTGTATAACCCCCTTTTTTCTTTTTTTTTTTTAAACTACCTGCAAGACAAAGTCATAATGAGCTAGTATGACTAGCATACTAGCTCATTATGCATCACTTACCTTAGATCGGGGCCCTCAACGCCGTCCTCTTCTCCCCCTTCAGCCGCAGCCATCTCTTCACAGATACCCTTCCGGGTATCGCCGCTCCGGCCAATCACAGTGGCGCTGCGGCGCTGTGATTGGCCAGAGCAGCGAAGACGGCGCTCCGTGCATGCGCGCGGGACACTTCAACTGCGGCGAGCTGTAGTTCTGAATAGGGATTAACTCCGTAAATGCACCATTGTGTACGGCATGCGCATGCGCCGTAGACAACGTTGTAAAACGTTCTTTGTAAATATCTCCTAAACCGTGTAGGTTTAGGAGATATTTCTTGTACCGTCAGGTAAGCCTTAATCTAGGCTTACCTGTAGGTGCAAGTTGTAATTGAGGGTATACAACCCCTTTAAGGGTTCCTAGATGCCCCCTAGCTGCAGCCAAATTTGGGGTCTCTGGACCCAAAGTGTCCCGAAATAACATTGCTGCAGATGGACACAGTTGACCGATTTTGGGGCCCCGTATCTCGGGGCCACTTGGTGCTAGGAACCCCAAATAGATTGATGGATATGTTGTAGTGTTGGTTCCACTGGGTTTGCACACCAAATTTGGGGTTCCTAGCACCAAGTGGCCCCGAGATACGGGGGCCTCAAAGTCGGGTCAGAAAAATGCCATTCTCTGCTGCAGAAAAATGCTTGACTCGAGTATAAGCCGAGGGGGGCATTTTCAGCACAAAAAAATATTTAGTTTTTTTTTTGTTTACACCCTCAACATTAGGAAGGTGCTAGATTAGGATTCTTTTTTGTGAGTGTAGGTAAATTTAGGCAGGCCTGACTGTTTGTTTTGGTGTGCTGAGAGTGCATACACGTTTTGAGCTGTGGGAACACAATTTTCCTTGGTTTCAGCGGTCACATAGGTGAAGTTTGTTCGCTATAGTTTATTTAAGGAGATAAAACACATTGGTTTATTTGTTTTATAAATGTTGATTGCCATAAAATAAAATGTGGCTGAGAGGTATGGCGACTTGTGCGCTACACTGTGTAAAATAGGTAGGGGCCAAACAAAAAGGGAAATAACACACTATTAATGTGAAAGGATCCCAGAAAAAAAATTCTTAAGGGTTGAGAAAGTCACGTGTCAGTGACGCAACGCGTCGGGAGGAGCCAGGCAACGTCACTTGTGGTCGCGGCCGAGTCCGGAAGGTCGGATTTTTCAGGCATGCTTTATGCGCATGATCCCACGGCCCCATTCATTAGATGCCTATTGCAATTTTAACTGCAAATCTCTAGTCTTTTATAAATAAACTGGTCATTATTACTACACTATGTGAATTTTCATTCCTGTCCCATGTGCTGGCCGTCGGAGTACCATCAACCATTGAGCGGTATGTACCCTATGAAGATCAGTGATTTAACTGAAGTGTGTTACATTGAATCCTAAGGTGAGCGGCCATTGCGCACAGTGGTGGAGCACTCGGATTGAACACTGGATTGCATGATTTTCAATTATCACTTGATTTGGAGAAATATTACAGCACTTTATTAAGAAAGTTATTTATTCTTGGTGTGGTTCACGCAGCACTGGATTTTGGAGGCACTACCCATTGGGGCTGATATGAATGGATTACCACGTTTTTTTTTTTTTTTTATTGTATTTTATTTATTGAACACAGTAATTACATATTAAAATCTCCTTGTATTTATGTTTTTTTTCTTCCTTTAAACGCGTTTTGGCGTTTCATCAAGGAACAATATAATTTTTTTATTTTATTTTTTTAAAGATTTAGCGCCACTCCATTTTATGCTTAAAAAAAATTCTTTTCAGGCGGGACTGCTTTAAGCATAAAATGGAGTGGCGCTAAATCTTTAAAATATATATATATATATATATATATATATATATAATATATATATATATATATATATATATATATATATATATATATATATATATATATATATATATATATATATATATATATATATATATATATATATATATATATATATATATATATATATATTGTTCCTTGATGAAACACCAAAACGTGTTTAAAGAAAAAAAAAAATTTAAAATAAGGACACTTACCTGTCCAG